>JACCPG010001713.1:0-40237 GCA_016069955.1 Drepana arcuata
TACAGTGATTATAGTCACACCACGAGCTTTAAGGTGAAGGAAAACATCGAGAGGAAACCTGCATACGTCTGAGAAGAAATTCAAAGGCGTATGTATAGTCGTGCTGGAGTAACGGCGATGGACTCGCCATCTGTCACGTTGGCACCTACCTAATATACCTCTGGCGGAAAGTGGGTGTGTGGGTATTACCTATACACCTCTGCCTACCCCTTCGGGGACCCTTGTGGGAAGGCGTGAGGATATATTATATTATTATATATTATTGTTCCATTACATAAGCCTCGAACGGAAGCCGCTCCCTGTAACATGAGCTAATGTTATGCGGTTGAAACGTTGGGGTACGGTCAGTCCACCCCCATGCTACACTAATATGTTTGTAAAACACAATGCTGCCACACCTAGCATCACTTGCTTCTAACGAAACTGTTGGTATCGCCAAATATGTCCGTATAAAAGGTACGAAGGTTGTCGATAAAGGAGAGCTCACTCGAAGCTCCTCTCAGGCTGCGGGCCGATGAGTGCGGGGCGGGGGGTAGGGGGGCACGGGGTAAGGGGGGGGGCACGGTTACGTGGAGGGTGCTCCTGGGTGTGAGCACTCTTTAGAAAATCGCAAATCGTCGTCCGCATGCTAGCGCTCTTGTTGGCCAAAGGAGTTACGAAAGATGCTACTCTCGAAGGTGGCACAATGTGTATTTTCTTGAAGCAACATAGTAAATTCGTAAATAGTTACAGCTGCCCACCATTTAACATATGCGTGGAATTTGTATTTGGAATATATAATTATAACTTGTAACATCGAGATTTCTGCCGATTCTGCCCAATAATATATAGCAAATATAAATAATGGACAACGAACTGCCGGTTGCTTACGGTACATCCATCTCTGCAGCTTAGTAGCTCCTGGGTAGCATGTCGGGGCTCGGGACAGACCATTAGGTCGGTTGTGGATTGTAAACTCTTTACCTACGCCCTCGGAGAGCTACGGGCTACAACATCTTGGTATGTTTTTACTCAATGTAATGTAATTGCATAGTTATATTGGAATTTGAACTTTATGGAGCTATACATATGTTTGAGTTCTGTTTGAATCTTAATTTATTATACTGCCACTTTCATAAAATGCTAAAAATATCAAGTCGCATTGTTGCCGGCTCCGAGCCTGCTGTCCCCCCTGATCCACAACAATTGTATTATTTCTGTCCGCGGCCTGGTGGTGTGTCACCAATATTGTGGCGTGTTGCAGATTGTATCGTAAAAGGACACCTTTGTTGGGGGACGACAGGGGGCGGGGCGGGGCGGCCGCTAATGTTAACATTCGATCATGACATTGGAAACGTCTCGTCAATGATGTTTGCTATTATGGAGAGATTACCATTCATAAAGACGTTCAAAGGACTGTTTTTACATGAGACCTTTGGGATAACTTGTTATTGTCTGGCTGAGTCCGTCGATAGATATCTATTGAATGCTCACTCAAATTTTGTATGACTTTTTTTCAATCATATCTACTCGCCTTCCTACAAGAGCAACATAAGTGTAGCGCCCCAGTAATGCTGCAAGGGTATATGACCTTCTTATCGAGGAGGTATTTTGAAGTACTATAGTCACTGATGCTAGTCCGACGTCTTTGCCCGAGCTGGTTTTCTGACACCGTAAAACTTCTGGTTTAAGAAACTCAAACTTAGTAAAGTGGATTAGAACTGCAACCTTGATTGTTCGGGCGACTACTGAAGCTACTCGCCGCAGCGGCTCTTACTACTACAACACGAGTGGCAAACAACATACGGCCCACCTGATGGGAAACGGTTACCGTAGCCTATTTACGCTCACGATATCGAAGTATCACTTGCGCGTTGCTACTCTGTGTTCGGAGAGTTATAGTGTGATGGCAGCATAATGGGTTTAATCCCTCTGCTTCCAACACAATGTAACAATCCTCCCCCCCTCCCCAAGGAGCTCATTACTGGAAACCTTATTCACCGCGTAGGAACACAACACAAAAAAACGTGTTATTTGGCTACGGACTTCTATAAGGTGGAAGTCCTGCCCCAGTCGGGCAGCTCCAAATTCGAACGGGAAACCCGTTATGCCCTATCTCTCTTCCTCGTAAATGAACATGATTTAAAAATTCTTTGAGATATAACGAGCACCCAAACAATATACGGAGGCGCCATTGTGCCCACTCGCTACTAAGGTAGGTCCTCGCGCGCGCCCGCACAATGGTGGCAGCAATCACTTTGACAACCGCCACTCACTGCACTGCCAGCCATGTTGGCGCCCGAGGCTGGCCTCTATATGGACAATGCTCTACTCAAAGCAATATTTGTCAACCATAACGGTCCACAATAAGTCATATTGAAAGCCAGTCTTAAATTCTATCTGTATGTTTGTGATTCTCGCGAGCGGGCAACGAATGATATATATTTCAGACCAACATTGCATAATCAATGTACTTACTCTAGCTTCCTTGAGCATAATTAAATATTAAGCCTCTTTGGCTTAATATTTAATTATGCTGCAAGCATTTGTGGCTGTTATTACAATTTTAGTCTATTTTGGATATAAACAGTCGAGTCGTAGTTTTCCCAAGACACGCGTTGTGCTCCAAGACAGGTGTGAATATATGTATTATTGAAGAGTGGCAACGGTAATATATACGGCCGGTGTTGATTGTAATTCATCGTAAAGAATATATATACGAGTGTGTACTAACATCTAATATATATACGAGTGTGTACTAACATCTAGTCAGACATCTCCCATTCTGCATCCAGCAGCGACCCTCAAGTTGTTCGTTTATACCGTTTATATACTGACGTCATTCATAAATAGGTACATTAATTAGTGTGAAGGCCCTGATAATTGTAAATTAATAGGGACTTTATTTATTGTAAAAAAATTACATTTTGAATTCAGTCGCTGTTTTAGTGATCGTTTGACAATTATTCTTCGTGATGTCCCGGCTGCAAGCCCAAAGAGGAATGCTTAATATTTTGTAAAGCTTTTGGTTCAAAGTACCTACACTGATAGTATTTGACACCGGTATTATTTAATATATAATGAAAACAAGTTGTTATTGCAGTATAATATGAATGTCCGCAGTGTAACCTATTGTATATGTAGAGGCTGTCGCTGGCGCGGCGCGGGGTCACAAAGCAGTATTGTTATCGGATTGGAGTGGGTCCTGTGATGTTTTCTCATTTTGTATTTGCGCATTATTCTGTTGGGAGTCGGGTTCCAGCGAGCTAACGACGCGGCGACGGCGGGATCAAAGGGAAAATGGGATTTCTTTGCAAATTGGAAGCCGCCATTACTTCGTACTTATGTAGGTATCCGCTATGTACCTGTGGAGGGCCTCTCAGCGGCGCTGCCGCGACCTCTCGACGAACACTCCGATTGTTTTTCAAACTCAAATATCATTCAATATTTTATTTATTTTTACAATCAGTCGATGAATTTGTCCCTCGACATTCACCTCATTTTCATGCTTAGGTATATCAATTCAAATTTTCATAATTTCCATATTGATGTTCTTGTAAATCAGAGACACTTCTCACCATATTCCCTTAATTTCAGTTCTAGCCAGAAAATGCCGGTAATCTGAGAGGAACAAAATTTGTTACAGAATTTTATTATGTGTAAATAATATATTTAGTATATGTAAATAAGGTTATGTTGTGTTCATTGAGCATTCATTACACGCAATTTAGTGGGTAAATGATGTGCGTTGATGTCTTTTGTATGTATGCATAATGCGCGGGTGGTGTGGTGGTGTGCAGTGCCGAGTGCCAACAGCTACAACACACCATTGTTGTTCCCCTTGCCTTTGACAAGTAATAATAGCAGTGTTGGTAATAACAGATCGGCGCTAAGCTTTATGTAATATGCCGTGTAACAGGAGCTCCAATAGGGGGAATACTGGGGCCCTTACTTAAATTAAATATATACACATTTCAGACTGTATATTGGTACATACCCTGGTTACCCTGGCTAGTAATAACCGCAGTAGCTTGAGTGATGTAAAGTCTACAGGCACCCGTCACAAATTGTGAAATGGTTCAAATGCTGTTAGCTCATTGATAATATTAACTTTTTGTAATCTGTAGATATTTAAAAAAACTATATTTTGAAAATGCTAATAACTAAAGATATATAAATCTATCCGCTTTGAACCAAATCAACGTTAATCCAGATCTATCTGAATCCAAAGCCAGCTTTTTAACCACTCCCAATGTGCTTGCTAACAAAATATTACAGCCAAAAGTAGGCGCCACTAACTGGATACTACGTTCCCGATGAACCGAAAAAATATATTAAAGGTTAATGTTAGTTTTGAAATCAAATGTATAATACTATATTCAACTAGTGTAAAGTGTTTGAGACCATATTAACGTTCATACGGTGTGAATACTTGATCAAGAAAGCTCGAGAAGCTGTGCACAACGCGATATTGATGTCCACTTTATTGCGGGCACCGACTCCTGCCTGTGTCAGGGGAAGCATGAAATAGCATAAATGCCGTTGAGGTACAATCCGTACAGCGTAACGTATTTGTTCGAATCTGTAGTGCACAGATTCGTTAAGCACCTAGCGTGAGCGTGTGATTACAGAGATGAAGAAATGCATGTTATGGTTTGGACACACGTATAGAAATTAAGAGTTAAGAAAATTTTACAAACGAAGCTAAATATGTTTAAGAAGAGACAGAGGAAAACTACACTGAAAGACGACAACAATGTTAGCAGTAATATGGGGACGCAAATTAAGTGTACCTAAATGACATTAAGTCTGTAGGTGGAGTACCTACTCCATTCCAATACTATGTAACTGCATATAATATGAGGCAAACTAAGCGTATTCCACTGTGTGTGTGTGTGTGTGTCATTACCGCGCTGGTGTACGCTTTATGTGGGCTTGATTACTACGCTCGTTATCAACGCGAGCTCGCGCGTACACCGCAGTGCCGGGGCACGCTCGATAACAATAACTATCGATATTACTCGACTACTGACAACCTACCAGAGAACAAGCCAATTTTCCTTTCATCATCATCATATTTGATGTAGTCAAATGCTCTCTGGGTCTAGCTACCGGACCACGCCGTACAGTGGTAATGTTTAAAAATAAATTTTTGGGTTGTCTGTCACGCTCCGCAAGATTTTTAATGGACCGTTTGTGTATTCTGTATATACATATGTACAAGACTAGACTGAACTGTCTGTGGTGGTTTGGTTTGATGCTATATTACAAGAGGAGATCACACGTCATGTGTACACTCTACACCTACTTGTACCCTCAGTGTGTGCTGTACACTGGACTATGCAGTCCAGGGCATTCACTGCAGTGGTGGCAATAATCATATATAGTAATTTGGTATTATTGGAAGCGAAGAATACTTCTTCAACCGAATATCTAGAATCAGTTCGCCATCCCTATTGTGTGTGGGGGAGTGATGCATTACTTGAGTGCATTTTATATATCCTTACATTGGTGCACAAAACGCTCATTACGGATGCATTTGCTAACGAACGAGACGCGGCATGTACCTGCCTCGCGAGGCACATGCCACATGCCACATGGCCACCACATAGAGGCCAAGTATTGTTAAGGCTACTGACTATTTTTTCAACTCAACCACTTATCTGTATTGCACGAGCTAATTGCAGCCACCATAATAAATATGTTAGCTGTAAATCTCATTCACTGAAGCCTCCTGCTTTTGGGCTATCCTAGCCCTACCAATATCGAGGCCGCAAAAACCGCCATTCATCGGACGAACCATAATATATGTAGGTAAAGTAAATTGTGAGCCTCATGGAGCAATAAAAACGCAATGTATATAAGCTTGTGCCTCGGCACATGGCGCGGTACATAAGGCTCTGGTGCTGTAGGTGACGCAGTACTCAGCGCTTCCTCCCTGTAATGATCTCGGGACGACGCCCCTCGGGAAACAATGACATTAGCGCGAATAGTTTTAATGAAATGGCGGCGGGCGCTTGGAGTATTGTAATGTGCAGGGCGGGGAGGGCGGGGAGGGCGGGGAGGGCGGGGAGGGGCAGGCTGTTACTCATAAATGATGCTATGAATAATATTGTCCTCATACATAGTCTGCCCACGGATGGAAATATGACAGTTGTTATTACTGTGTGCGCAATATTCACTATAAATGGAAAATAAACATTCCATAAATGTATTTGCCCAGTATTGGTAGAGCATATGAAGCACGAAACTAAATATAAACTCAATAAATGCCGCTTTCAGTGAAGATGCCGCGAGCTCGCGTGAGTACAGATCGGCTCCCAGCTAGGACGCGAACTTTGAACACGATCAAATTGTAAAGTAGTGGAATACCAAATACGCTCGTTTGTGCCGATACACAATATTAAGGAGCGCTCGGAACTCCCAGCTCGGGGGGTTCATCTACAACTTGGGATGTGTGTTGACCTTCCTTGTGACGCTAACGTGTAAACTAAGTTTTTTTAAGGAAATGAATGCTGGCACCGAAAAGCGAATAAGTATCTTCTTCAACAAGGTGTAGCGCGATGCTGTAGGAGTAATGGCACTGAATCATCCATCCTCAGCAGCTGAAATAGCTAACTTCAAACAGCATTAAATCTGCAGAGTACCTACATAAGTGACTCATGTAGTGTCGAAGACGTGGCCTAGGTGCCTCTAATGTTGTGTAACCGCAGTGGCCGGCGCCCAGGCCGGCGCTGTGTCTCGGGCGGCGACACATAAATAGTCATTAAGCCCCGTTAAGCTCGTGGCCGCCCCGCCCTCTGCCCTGAGTGATGAGATAGCGCGCGCCTCCTGCACACACACCTCGCGCGTGTGTGTTATTGCATGTCTTACTGTCCCAATGCGGTGGGCAGAGATGTTGGTTATGAGAGAGAGAGAGAGAAATGTAAAGATATATTTAAGTGCCCACGTGACAGATGGCGAGTCCATCGCCGTTATTCAAGCACGACTATACATACGCCTTTGAAATTCTTCTCAAACGTATGCAGGTCTCTCTCGATGTTTTCCTTCTCCGTAAACCTCGCTGTGTGGCTCATCTCGGGAAAACTCATCGATACAGTCGTGATTAGAGCTTGCAATATTAGTATTTGTGTGCTTCCAAACCGGCTTACCACTATGAATGTGTCAGATTAGTGAATAATCAAAACAACCCATTGCCATAACCAACTTAATATTAGTAGCGAGTATCCCATTAGCAGCATTACCGTGACGGTAGCGTCGCCGTCCGCCTCACCAATCGCAGATGAATGTACAATCATTTCTTTGTGGATCCCTTCAATTTTTACATCACAATCGGCCCCCATGCAGCCCCTGCCTGCCCCCCCCCCCCCTGCCCCTCGCCTGCCCCGGGCAGCCCTCTCTCAAAGCAATATACTTACAATTCAATTTATTTACATTCATTCGCTAATAGCACAAAAGAATCATATTTTAAATGCATTCATGCATGTTGGGGATTACACTGAGTTTTATATAGGTGCCAGTCTGCGCGACTGAGTATTGTAATGAGGTAATACACTCTCTAGATATCGCCCCTCACTGGACGTACCAGGACAAATTTAGTTCAGTCAAATATTTATTTCGTTCCTTACCCTGTTCCATTCCTTCAGAAAGATACGACAATAGAATATCATGTAAAAATTTTAATAACAGGTAGGGTAGGCACTTTCAGATACTCTCGGGGGGTTGGGAAGCCTTTTGGGTAGGCAGAAGCATGCGTAATCACGCATGCCGAGATGCTTTTATTCTACTGAGCCATATCCACGGGTAAAACAATACATACATATCATCATCACGCATCCCTAACGGGGTAGGCAGAGAGTATAGAGCGCCAGTTCTCTCTAGACTTACATACCTCTTTCGCTACGTCCACATTCATCAGTCTCTTCATACACGCTCGTCGGTTTCGAGTACTCTTATCGTTCCCGTCCTTGAGCGTCCGATCGATTTGATCCAGGTAAAACAATACAAATACCTTGTTACTGCAACATATACATGTAAGTAGCTATATGCGCACTGGCGGCGGCGTTGATTGCATGATTGGACCTGGCGCGAGGGCCCAGGGCGCCACTCGCTCTGCAGTGGACAGTCAGCAACTGGCCCTCGTGTAATTTTTATTACATAGCGTGGCCTGTGCAGTCTCTAATGGCCACGCTTACAAATACATTCAGCACTTTCAGACATTCAGTTCGAAAACATTTCTATTACGACAATTTTCGACAAAAGTTAAATTACACACAAACATCCTTCTTATAAAGGATATGGATGTGATGTTAGCTTCTGAAACTGTGTTGAAGCAAAAGTTATTATTGAATTTTACCATACGAATTTTGTTAATAATTTACTGGTTTTGAGAGGATACGTTGTGGGCAATCCATTAATACATTACAAGTCGAAGAAAAACAACGCTCCCTTACAGATGACGCAATATACATCGGAGTGTGTGTTTGCTTATATATGCCGTCAGGCGCTACGCAATATCTAAAGTGAGAACTGAACTGAACATGAGGTATAATGTCTGAGCCACTAGTGTGCTAATGAGACGAATAACTAGAAACATCAAACTTATTGGATGCGAGTTTGTTTGGTTGAACGTATTAACTCGGGAAGTAATTTAGAATAAGTGTCGCCTAAATAATCCGCTTCCTCGTACCATATTTTTGCATTAAGTGCGGATGAAATCACGCAGTGTTTTTATATTGAATCAATTCAAGTGTGTGCCAGTCCCTCATAGCTGTAAATTTATACAATGCATTAGCTGTAAACGCAACTAGCAACCAGTTCCGCAATAAGCCGCGCTGATCCTCGCGCAAGATGGCGCCGGGCAAATTATCTAATTACGCATCGAACAAGGACACCCTAATACGATGAGTGGAGGCTAGGGCTGCACTACTCTCACTGGTGTAACATTGGCTGTATTGGCTGTTCACATACACATTTAGTTTTATTACTTACTCTTGTAAATCGTCTCTCTTGGTCAAAGGACGTGTATTCTCCTTAAACAATATTCTATATCACCATGACCCCTGAATCTGTGCACTGTCTCCAGGCTCAACGTGATTATGTGAAGGTGAATATGAAGTTCTTGTGACTCGTTCATTGGTGAGTCTAACGCGAATGCTTAATAAAGTCACAATGTATACAGACATACACTAGGTGTTCCGCCCAGCTTTGCTTGGTTGATCAAAAATACGTTACTATCGCAGCATAAAACACTTACTGTGTTTTCAAAACATCCAGGAACCCGTTGCAAAATTCCATCCAAATTGAGCCAGCCGTTTAGGAGTTAGGTGTCAAACACACATACAGATGAATGATATAGGTAGTAAGATATGATCACACCGATTCTCTCACGGGGTAGGCAAAGATAGTTATAAAGTGTATCCAATTATTACCTTAATTCATTCGATTGCCCGATACTTCACCTAGAAATGAGGCGGCCTGTAGAGTAGTCCCAACTTGAACCATCTTTTCAGAGGGGGATTTTGTTTTGCTTGCATTAGCCAGCGCCAATATTGGTATCAATACTCATTTTCCTCCGCGTGCCATCCCTGGCTGCACAGTTAAGTAGATCGGAAACAATTTTCTGCGTTGACAGCCCTAAGTGAAGGTAACGAGCCCACGGTACCTTAGTCCTCTCGCCTCCGCCCTATTACGGGACACATAGAGTTCAATTTGCGAGTGTTTGCTGCAGGCTGTTTGTGTAACTTGAAAGCCACCAGTATTGCATTATGTGAGATTACGAGGAGGGAGGAAAAACGTGTTGATTGACGGGATTCATGTAATTACAGCGGGCGGGGGGCTCGCAGGCCGCTACGGGGTATTATGTGCTCGTAACATTGCCTTGTACAGCAGATACCATCTACTCATACATAATAATAATAATATTACAAATATGAAAGTTTGTAAGGCGGCTGAACGGCATTAGATAAAGTTTCACACAGAGATACACAGAGAGAGACTATTAGCTGGATTGAAATCACATTTTATGCAGCTGAAACCGACGGGCACAGCCAGTGCAATTTATATTATTCTTGTATAATTCAAGCGAAATAGGTATGTAGTTAGGGACTCGGCGTGATGATATATGTATAATTCACAGTTCACAGCACCAAGGTAACACGACAAAGTTATGACTTTAATAAAACATAATTACCTCCACCCTGTATCCTGCACTGTGGAAATATATTTTCCTCTGTCTGTCCCACCCACAGCAACATCTCATATCTCCCATTCAGGTCACAATACAACATTTGTGTGTGTGTGTGTGCAAAATATTCAAACTGTGTGTATAAGTGTTGCAGCTGTACCGGTCTGTGCGCTATGTGCCACCAGCGCTCGTGGCACAAAGGTTTGAATACCTTTCAAAGGCGCAGGCTCCTCGCAAGCCTCCTGCCTGCTCCGTTGTGTGCGTATATGTATGTACAAGTGCGGAGGGCTGTGTACTCATTACACCGCCATTACACGCCCACTATGTGCCCTCGGCCATTCGTCCGCGCCTCAGACCATCCTACCCCGAGCCCATAAGTGATCATTACAGCGTCACAGTAATAGGACTTTATACATGCCATGACAATTACTACATACATGGATGGAAATATTCTGCAGATGTGCACACGAGCCCTATGGCATAAAATCCCTAGCGTGGTAGACAAAGAAAATAGAGCCAGTTCTCTTCACCATATTAGCAATATAACCTTATTTAAGTCCAATGGTCGATTCATCAATGTCACTAGTAATGTAAAGAATATAGATTCGAGCCCCGGTATTGTACAAATGAGTTTTCTGAACTTAAATACAACGTCTTAACATACAAACATACAATCAGAACATCGGGTTTGTATGAGTCCCACCCATTATCAATAGAGTTACTTACAGTTCTCACCGCAAATACACACCCGTTACTATTAGTGCACAGCTCGACATAGCAATCAATATCATTCATGTGACTGATACATACAATCCGGCTCGCAGGAATATGTATTGTGTTGAGAATACATTCTTGGATGGGTAAATATGTACATCCCAATATTGTAATTATAATCACAAATATAAACATATTTCTTCTAATACCTCTCTCTCCTGTTGCAAAACAAGAGTGATGAAATACAAATCCAAAACGCTATTTTAATATTTCAAAATAAAACGTAATAAAATTAACCAGCCTGTTACAGCAAGAATTTTACAAATATTGTTATATAAGTATTTAAATATGTAATAAAATATGATATTGTTGTTGAAATACATCCTATTATTTACATAACACACGCTTTACTGAAGGAAAACGTCGTGAACGGATGCCGGCTTCATGCGCCGGGCAAACATTCAGGTGCCAAGGTGACAGATGGCGAGTCCATCGCCGCTTCCCAAGCAGGACTATACGTCTTTGAATATCTTCTCAAACGCGTTCAACACTATCATCACTGTGGAGTCTATAAAACACTTTTGTACGGACCAACCTGAGCTCAAACCCACAATCAGAATTTTTCAGATAATTCCTCAAACCACTCGGCCACCACAGCTCGTTACTTTGTTTTATCTATTGTTCATATCTGGTCGCCAGTTTGAAGTACCTGATTGGTGCCGAGCCCACAAGTAACTGGGCCGAGTGCAGGCAAGATGTCAAACACGACACGATGGGAACTGACAAACAAACGGTCCCCACAAAGTTGAGTCGTGGACTGAGTTGAGTTTAAAATTAAAACATGAAATTTTAATTTCATACTGTGTAAATCTTCGTGCAAGAAAAGGCAGAAAAATACCACGTTCCAACTACCTGGATAAAACCGACCCCAATGACGGGAACGTCAAGAGTAGGTACTCGAAAGGTCAGACGAGCATATATGAAGAGACTGATGAATGTGGACGAAGCGAAAGAGGTATGTAAGTCTAGAGAGAGAACTGGCGCTCTACCCTGCCTACCAAACCTGTAAGGGACTCTGCGTAATTATATGGAATTATTATTGATTAATCCATTTACCTATTAACTAGAGATATATGTATGTTTGTCCCTAATGTAACTTATTCGGGAGCCTCATTATTCGATGACCATACTTCACCCAAACACCGGTATACGCAATGTGTATTCTAAAATTATAATTATAAATAGCCGTGGTGGCCGAGTGGTTCGAGCAGCTGCCTGCGACGCAAAGGTCGCAAGTTCGAATCCCGCCTGTACCAATGAGTTTTTCTGAACTTAAGTACAGTGATTAGTCACACCACGAGCTTTACGGTGAAGGAAAACTTCGAGAGGAAACCTGCATACGTCTGAGAAGAAATTCAAAGGCGTATGTATAGTCGTGCTCGAGTAACGGCGATGGACTCGCCATCTATCACGTTGGCACCTAATATACCTCTGGCGGAAAGTGGGTGTGTGGGTATTACCTATACACCTCTGCCTGCCCCTTCGGGGACCCTTGTGGGAAGGCGTGAGGATAATTATATCACCTCAATATCAATACCTATAAGTTAGTCAGTCCAGTCATTCCAATGTGTCAACACAAACGGCACAGCTGAGGTCGTGACATCAATGACATTAATTGGCTTAACGTAATTGGACTAAATATAGTGTATAATAATTATGTAATGAGTAAGGTGGATAACAATATAATGTACCTACATATTATGCTCATAATAGTAGTATATTTAATGCCACAGAGGCAAATTTGCCTAGTCCGCTGAAGGACATGCGTGTACTAAAGAGGTACCGTGTCCTGACCAGTTCATGCATCCTCAGGGAGAAGTTTAACCAGAGGGAAGCCACACTCCTCAGGAACACCACTAAATATCACGAGAACCTTCTGCAATATAACACACACATTTTTCGCCGAAGGTGGAGATTTTAGGTGCTATCTTTGAATTTCTTCTCAATAGTAGTCAGGTTTCCTCCGGAGGATAAGTGTTGAAATATTTTGGTTAAATCCATAGAGGGATAGATGTTTGTTGGATTTTTACAATAATAATCTAATATTTTACTTTTTTTAATTTATTCCATATTTTGCCCAGAATTAGTTACAGTACTGATGACAATATTTGTGTCACTTGTTTAATTTGTCTAATTTGTGAATGTGAGAACATTGTAGGCTTTGTAGATTCTTAGATCTTATTCTAACATTGTTATAATTATCTTGTTTTATGTATGCTTTGTACCTATAGTAAGCAACGACCTATTGTCGGGCCTACGTTGTTCCGCCATACTTGGGTACTATTGCTGTAACGAAAAAATATTGTTATTGTATATGTCGAATGATTTGAAAAGAGTAACCATGGAGTTTCTTGCCGGTTCTTCTCCATGGAAGCGACCAACGCGAACCGTGCTACTTCTTCGACGTTTTCTAAGTGCCCACCTGGGCCTATGTGAAATAAAAAGATTTTGATTTTGATGAATAAAGTTTGTCTTCAACCAAACTATTTTTTTTTCACTATAAGTGGTACAGCTGCGCGCTAAATGTGTGACGATGTTTGAATTGGTGACGAGCATGACAATGTTTGGCAATGTGAACTGTACGTCTGACTCCTGGTCACCAAAGAAACCGAGACCTGGTCACCAAAAAACCGATAATTCTATCCAATAAAACATTATCGGTTGTGACTTGTGACCGAACTGATTTACGTGGATGACGCAAAAGAGGCCTGCAAGGATACAGAGGTTTGGCGTTCTACTCTCTCTTCCTACCCAGTGAGGGATTCGGCGGGATTATCTTAATACATATAAATTACGTGTCAGGTTGTTTGTCCGCGATGGACTCCTAAACTACTTACCCGATTTTAATGAAATTTGCACACCGTGTGCATTTTGATCCAACTTGAAAGATAGGATAGTTTACATCTCAATTTATAGTCGGAATATTATATTATTGCAAATTATTTGTAGAAAGCCGTGGTGGCCGAGTGGTTCGAGCAATTGCCTTCGACGCAAAGGTCGCAAGTTCGAATACCGTCTGTACCAATGAGTTTTTCTGAACTTAAGTACAGTAATTAGTCACACCACGAGCTTAACGGTGAAGGAAAACATCGAGAGGAAACCTGCATACGTCTGAGAAGAAATTCAAAGGATTATGTATACTATATATATATATATTATATATATATATATATATATACTATATATATATTTACGTGCTGGAGTAACGCCGATGGACTCGCCATCTGTCACGCTGGCACCTAATATACCTTTGGCGTAAAGTGGGTATGTGGGTACTACCTATACACCTCTGCCTACCGCTTCGGGGACCCTTGTGGGAAGGCGTGAGGATATAAAAATACAAAATAATTTATATTTTTGTCTATTATTAGTAAATTTTTGGCAATTATCTGCTAGCTCCAAACGATTCTGCGATCGTGTTACGGGCAACTGAACTTTTTCACCCAAGCGAAGCCGGGCGGGACAGCTAGTACATATATTTATATGAGTTTGTATGTTATCGCCTCTTTAGAGTAAAATTATACTAAAATGTTCACATTAAGTGCATACGAATCATTAATAACGTTCATAATGTTCATGTCAAGAGATTCTTTTCAGAATCTCTTGACATTGAAGGGGATTGATGCGCTTCAGCATCGATGATACCAAGCTTATCGACTAAATATTAGCTAATGTTATAGGGTTTAACGTTAGGGTTAGATTCAGGCTAAATATATTGTACGAACTCAGGTCAACTGTTACAATATACAAACAATACGATAGCCAGAGTGCAACAACATATTGTCTTAGAAGTTTGTAATATTTTATTTGAGATCCTACAAACTAACAGCCACATTGACCTCCATATTTAAATTAGGTCTCTAATGTTAGTATTTACAGCGTGTACGAAGTAGAGCCGGAATCACCAGATGCTTCCCCTGGTGCTACAAGCTTCCTTAAGCGACGGACACCGTTCACCATCCGGCGGGACACCTTGGTGGTTTAAAGAACAGTTAATTATTTATTCTTATCTCTAAAACTATATACTTATAACTATAACTATATATAATTTAATGAATATTACAGGAATAGCAAAGTGTTTGCTATTTAGCTCGAGGCCGCCAATAATTGCCCAGTGAGGTGCACCACCCATAGGTCACATATACACATAGTCACATGACTTGGCACGTCTCGTGATCGCAAAACTTACAATGTATCAGTTGGCACATCACACATACCCAGAGACGCATATGCCCAATGAGATCACTCCGAGAGGCTCAAACATGAGACTAATATAAGTATAAATATAAGCCGCGGCGCATCATAATTAGAGGAGGACATAGCCCGAGCGAGTACATACATAGGCGCGCTACATTCAAAAGCAGTCGCTTTTACAGTGGAGAGCCGGCCTGGTGATATTATAATTCAAAGCATTACGGGAGCCACCCCACTCAACCTGTCTCCCTCACACCTGCACCCGTATGTACACGCGTCCCGCTCGCACGCACCGCAAAAAGAAATCATTTATAGCGAGAAAGGTGTAGTATATCATTAACTTAAATAATTATGTAGGCGAGTCTCCAGTGGCAAGCGCGCCCCGCCGCGTTTACTTCACTTTTTGTACTGGTTTCCTAACGAGTGGTTTACGTAAACACGCACGTTAGCCAGGTATTACACTCGCGCACCAGGCCCCCCTGGATAGTTTCATGATTACAGTTCCGCATAATGGAGAGCCGAGTGCGGCTTTAATCATTGGGGAAATATTCCAAGCTCACTGCATTAAAACAGTATTTTTTTCCACTGAAGCCTCCTTTGTGGCAGTACATAAATAAGTAAGAGCTCGTCTGGAAATTCATGACAATTAAAACTGTATTGGGGACTTGGACTAAGGGAGTGCACTTCTCATCATCTTCTCTGTGAGAGACCGCGCTCGGACAAGCACAGGGAGAGAATGGAGGTACACATGCACGCAGATACAGCTAACCAAAAATGTGGTCACAATGGCTGACATCCGGCAACAGTGCTGTGGCCTCGAGGTGTCCACTGCATGGTCAAGGCGGCGGCCAACATCGGCAAACGATTGAGAAGGCATTTGTCTGTTTGAAAGTCGATCACAGTGTTACCATCTGTCACAATGACTATCGCGGCAATTAAAACATAAGAGAACTCCACCTTTGTGAAAGGGGGTGAAAATATTAGAACCTATACTCGTACTGCATATTACGCAAGGCAAGGCCCCTATGTTTACGTTCAATACGGGATGACTCCCCCCAGTATCCTAAAACATTCAATTGCTGTTGCAAAGTTTTGTTCATGACTTTTCCTCAAAGTATACCAATGACCCTGTCGCCATCCTCATTGTGATAATAGCATTGGTAGGGAGCGGGATCTTGAAGCCAACACGGCGTCTAAATAGCTCTCGAAAATACAAACACTAGAAACGCAACGGTAGTGGCCAGTGTCGCCAATTACCTTTATGACTGTTCATGCCCCAAGCGCGATGTGCCTACTGGGTCCTGAATCATGAAGCCTGCACACAGGTGTGCCCACTCTTAAACGGACACTATTATACAAAGGTAAATAAGTGACCCCTATATATTATAGTATATATTTTTATTTATTTATTTATATGCTTTATTGTACACCATAATTTAAACAGGACATAACATCATAGACAGACAAAGTACAATTGGCGGTCTTATCGCACTCGGCGATCTCTTCCAGACAACCATTGGATGGAATAGATTGATATATACCTACCTACCTACATGGTATAATATGTGTTCTTATTTAACTATAATAAAAATACTACTTGCAGCTCAAATACGATAAAATCGACTGAGCCTCATACAAACATTTTGTTTATACGTATTCGTATAGGTAGTGGCATACAAGTATACGGCCCGACTGATGGTAAACGGTTACCATAGCCTGTAAGTGTAACTGCTGTACACTTATATACTATGGTAACTGTGATGGTGCTGTAACTCGCGCTAGTGCATGCAGTGGGTGCAGATACTATGCTAGTACCTAGCTAGGAAACCTACACGAAATACGTGTAGCGGACCCGGGCGCAGTGCCCTGGAGCTGTCTCTTCTAGTCAAGGCACTACCCACTCGGCAAGTTCAACGTTTCACGGCACCCCAGTGGTTAGCTTAGGTATAGCATATCTCGTTGAGAAAGAGGCAACGAGGTGCCGGTACCACAGCATCACCGTGACATTTGGCTGAAATTTGTGTATTTATCCTTCGAATGCGATAGAGAAGAGAAAGTATCAAATAATAAGGTCCATCTAGCACGTCCCTCCACTATGGGTTGGCACTCGTCCGCAGGAGCGACGGAACACTACATCCTGCGGCCGGAAGTCCTCGGCCACTGGGAGGTGCAGAAGCACGTCGACGCTTTAAAGTTGACATCACGACGCGACTCCAGCATCTGCACTCTCGGCCTGCACCTGTCAGTACCGATAGCCTTATTCTCAGCTTACCTAAAGTATTGTATCATTTAAAAAACGTTGCGGTCAAGGAAAACATACATGTGTCCAGGAACAAGGTCAAAGACATATGTCCGGGCATGCTTGAGAAACGGCGAGAGAATGGTACCAGGGAAGGAGAAAAGATTAATAATGAAATACTCCCACCTTATACTAAACATATACCAAAGTAGCCACTCTACAGTCCAGGGGGCTGCCTACCAATGTCTTATACAAAGCGTGTAGCATAGAGCATTTTATTAGCACGCAATATATCGCCTACCTAAGCAACTTGACATTGTATATATCATTTATATGCATAACTGAGTATACCAAGTTAGTTATACTTGGTATACGATAGGGAGTAGCGTCGTATACAACACATGGGTGGCAAATTGTGTATGTGGGTAATAGGAAAAGGGATGTCCTGAAGCTCTCCACTGGGAGAGGGCTCGAGGTGAATGATTATGACGCCGAGGCGTTTCAATAGGAGTCGGCTGGCTGACCTCCACAGGCCCACCGACCGTCAGACAAGGTCAGGCCGCTATGTTATTCCAAACATTTGTAATTTCTTCTATCGTACTAATATCATGGGTGTATGTATATATGTTTTTTGCCTTTCATGCAAGAACTAATGAATGAAATTGGAGTATATTGGCATAGACAGATTTATTTATTCTATTAGTTGGATCACTATATCACACGTATAGGATATATTTAATCCTGAAAACAGAAAACTCTACCGAACTAATTGCATGCGAATGGAAGCGCGGGGTAAAGCTATTATGTCCAAAAAATATGAATAGCCGAGCAATAGAGGGCCCCGGCCCCCCGTGTGGCGCCCCTCCCCCCTCCCCCGCGCCCCCCGCGCCCCCCTCGCCCCCCTCGCCCCCCTCGCCGAGGGCCATCAATCACCAAGCTGTTGTCAATCACACGCCGGCAATAAATTGTTATACTATAACATCATACAAACCCGCTTCCTTACGTTTATACGTTTACATAACATTAGTTACAGACTAAGCACTAGAAAAATACTGTAAATAGAACGGCAGTTGGGAAAGATGACCTTAAACTCTTAAAAAGCGGGATATGTTTTCCGCTACCTACAAATGTAAATGACATACAAATACATAATATATATCGGATAGCGTGAACGCTAACAGAAAAGGTTTTTTCCCAACTAAATATAAGCGCTACTTGGTACCTAGTTATAATAATAATAATAATAATATTCTTTATTGTACACACACATACAAACAAATAGGATGACAAAAAGACAGAGAATAACATGTAATAGGCACAATAGGCGGCCTTATCGCATATAAGAGATATGCGACCAGGCAACCAAGTGAAGAGAGAAAAGAAATAGAGAAAAAAAAATTATTAGTATATATTATAAGTAGTTATTATCTAAATGTACTAACATTTTTATATTATTTTTATTATTCCTTAAGCCTACAATCCAAAAATATTTTGGCTATTGCTGTGAGTTTCTATGTTATAAATAAATATGAGTACATTCATTAAATATCACCCCACCGTGTCCCTTGCGGGGTGGGCAGAGAGAGTAACTAGAGCGCCAGTCCGCCCTGGGCTCCACACCCATCACCTCAGTCTCACCATACCGGTATAGTGATGAGATATGTTCGTATCACACTCCTTTATTTCGTTGTGAAGTTTATTTTTAAAGTTGTGCTCCTTCAAATAATATGGTATTTTTCCAGTAATTTGTGCGTGCGCTGAATACCTGAAGCTTGTGCTTATTTCTTCAATGACGTGTGCTAGTCTTTTCCGATAACTGTAAATTACAACTGAAGAATATATAAATGGATGTTATATCAAATAATTTTGATTTGTTATAAATAAATACCTAGGACATAAATACCTACTTGCTTTGTCTGTGTAAGATGATGTTATCGGAATACATACATATACATATCATCACGCCAAGTCCCTCACGGAGTAGGCAGAGAGTATAGAGCGCAAGTTCTTTCTAGACTAGGGGGGACTAGACTTTCTAGGGGGGAGACTAATAGATAACGGAATAATACCTTAATGATCGTATTTTGAGCTCTCTATAGTCTAGGTCTAGGCTAGTGTCTGCGGCTGATCCCCACACTGCAACTTAGTATCCAATGTGCTTTGATTAAGGACCTATAGATATAAAAATATACCTCGGGTATATATAAATTTTTTGCAGCAAGAATCTTGAATTTATTTTGATGTTTTTATCGAAAGAAAATTATACTTAGGTAAGCCAATCGTTCAAGATATCGAGATCATTTTGAGTTGAGCGCAGTTATTATTATTTTATATTATTATTCTTATAGATTACACATTACAGACATCTCTGTAATGTGTAATCTATAAGATGTATTTAAAATAAAGAATAATTTTTAAATATATATATATATATATATTTATATAATAAAGTATATAATAAATATATTTATATATATTATATAAATATATAATAAATATATTTAAAATAAAGAATAATAATATAAAATAATAATAACTGCGCTTTAAAACATATTTAAAAATATAAAATATAGGGGCCCACCGGTATCGGGATCAGGGTCCAAGGTACCGGTGGTTAGGGTCCCAGAGAATGAAATCTCCTCACAATACGTGCCGTTTCGAGCAGTACTGCTTTCTGCATCAGGCACTTGATCCAACTGTCTAACGAGAGCCTCTTGAGGTATTGGTCGAGGCTCTTTGCCATTAGGCCATTGGCCGTTATTACTATCGGCACAATGATTGCAGAGTCCACATCCTACATGCTGACAATCTCGTGAGCCAAGTCCAAATATTTTATTTGTTTGTCGTTTTCCGCTTTCACGAGATTCCCATCATGCGGGACAGTAATATCCACAATCATTGTGCGGCGCTCTAATCGATCTATCAGCACTATATCCAGCTTATTAGCGGTTATACACCTGTCCGTGATGATAGATCGATCCCAGTACAACGTGACATGACCATTTTCTAGAACTGGGTCGGGCGAATACTTGTAGTACGGCACCTCCGAGTCCACAAGGTTATACTTCAAAGCAAGTTGTTGGTGTATGATCTTGGCCACTTGGTTGTGTCTGTGTAAGTACTCACCGTTAGCTAGATGAGAATAACCAGAGATAATATGTCTCAGAGATTCACCCGGGCGGTGGCATGCCCGACAGATGTCAACCGTGCCGTCTCTTAAAATATATTTTCGATAGTTGTTCGTCATCATAACTTCATCCATAGGTAATTGCACAGACAAAGCCTTCGGTTTCCCCGAAGAGATCACCAAAGCGTAGCCAGGCCTGAGATGCTTCAAGGTCTACGTCAGGGTCATGTAGGGCCCGGTAAAAGCGACCATGGAGCTCCTTGCTTTGCCATATCTCCCTGCGATCATTGGTAGTGAGTACCACAGGTTTACGCCAGTTCTCTTTCGCTAAGGAGAGCGCGGTTAGTCCTTTGTCCACTGCCACCACATCTCGATGCATACCCACTTCGGTAGAACGAAAATACTCTCTGAGCTTGTATACTTCGTAATTGTGGAGGGTTTTGGCATTCAAGAAGCCTCGACCCCCACATTTTCTAGGGATGTATACGTATAGTCTCATTACCGATGACCGTGGGTGATGCATTCGATATGAGGTGAACAATGTATGAACTTTTCTATCTGTAATTTCCAATTCCCTCTGAGTCCACTTTAGTATGCCAAAGGAGTACATTAACACCGGCCTGACCCATCCATTATAGGCGCGTACCTTGTTACCACCAGACAGTAGGCTCTTTAGTATTTTTGTGAGCCGGCCATAGAATCGGTCCAGTAGTGATTTCAGTTCCAGTAGTATTATTATTATTATGTTGTGTAAAGATTTATCAAAATAGAAAGGACACGTATCGTCTGTTTTGCATTTAGGTACCTAATCACGAAAAATTTTATTATTTTATTTCAAAACTCTAATTCTAATCTCACACAAATATCTGTTATTTAGGTACCTACAGTTGTAAGTAAATATGTTTTTGACTACTGCCTCCGTTCCCCCATCCCCCATCCCCTAAGAAGTCTCCGAAGTTTACCGAAAATTAAGCGTTAAGCCTTTTATTTGTAGTGTAAGGTAGTACTAACCTCACAACACTGCCTCCGACTAACGCTAACGAAGGAATTAATCAGAACATACAACTCCGTCATGTACTTATATTTCGTAATCTGTGGTTTATAGTTATCGCCGACTACTTGCATGTAAGCTATGTACACACATAACTTAATGCGCGTGTGTGTCAATACCACAGCATTTGGCGATAACACACCAATCCTTTTTAAATACTCATATACAGGCCTCAATGTAGTAAGTACCTAAGTAAAGTATTGGCATCAATGTATGTACACCTATCAGGTATAGATATATACATTGATATAATTATTTGGGCAGTTCTATCCGCGCAGCGAACAATAACAAGCCGGCCTCGGAGGCCCGGCGGCGGCTCGGGCTGCGCGCAGAGCAAAGGCGCGAATTATGCAATTGAATTCCAATGTAGCGGCCGCAAGACTCCGGCGGAGGGAGGCCGCCATTGAGGCACACACGACACAAGCACACACTTTTTCCGCCACCCTCCGGGCGACAAATCACGCGATATTACACCCTACGGCGCGCACTTACAAGTGAAAAGTCCGCGAAAGCGCGTTGATTAAATTATTTCTCCATTATTTGATTCGCCACCTCTTTCAAAATGGCGGCAAAAATTGCTGTCGCGTGAATAAGTTCGCGGTCCCCAGCTACAGGAACACAGAGAGAACATTGCAGGATCTGTTGGGGGCCGATGGGAGGGACCTGCTTTGAAGTGTCTACTTGGTTGTTGGCGGGTCCTTAGAACAAACCAAATTTTTCACGAAATATAAAAAAATTGTCGTTGTATAAACATCCGGGAAGCATCTCGGGATCAGCACGGTACCATAGCGTAACAATTAGCGCCTGGGAAATACTACCAATTGTGTACTGAAATACTTTTCTTATAATCTTATACCACTCCAATATATGTCATAAGATTAGTTTGTATTACGCATGTTCGAATCCCGACGGACCATCATTCTCATGATGTTTAACTGAGTTTAGTTTCAGTTCACGACCACACCATTGTAAAACTACAAAGGTACCCATAGCTATATAAAGGTAAGCTCGTTCTAGGTACAGGCCGGACACGATCACACAGGACCGAGCACACAGCCTTTACTTACTTAAATGTATACATACATACATAGAGCAAACTGCCACCAATTTGATTACATCAAATGATTTACATTATGTTGGAGTATAGACATTATGATGCCTACCAAACATAAGTAGGTGCCCTGCGGCTGCACCAAATGGTATGATGGCTGCTCCTTCCATCCTACTGCCAGCTATCGTTAGCTGGCTGGTAGTCGGCAGGTAGGCAGTAGTAGGTCGTGGTAACCCGATCTAGTAGTAGCGCGCTACACACCCAAAACATAGGCTCTAATTCATCAATAAACCACTAAAAGCATCCATTGTGCTCGGAGGAAGTGACAGCGAAGCCTTCAAGCGACGCGTCGGCTCAAATTCAAGAAGCCTCGTATTGTGGTAATGTTTGGACAAGAGCACAAAGCCGCCGGATGCGCCGCCAAAGCGGACCATTGTACAGACGGTGTCTGAAAGGCGAGGTGTGACGTGAGCGCGATTCGCCTTAATGACGTAAATCGAGCCCACTCTTTTGTTTTGTATCCGATACCTAAGCACGAGCAATCCGCTCGTTATTCGGTTACCGGCTTTAATGATTGGCGCGGCACCCGATAGCTCGACTCGCGCCTAACGACCGCGCCACCTCTCACTGTGTAATCAATACGCCTTACATTTCTTCAATAAAAATGAGTAATTGAATCCCATTCCGAAGCCTTTGCGACCGCACTTAGCGCCGTCTCCGCGCGAGCAGCGAGCAGCTGCCGACGGCAGCTTATAATGACCCGCCGCGATCACCGCCCGGCCGGCTCCTCAAGGTGGCAACCTCCTCATTACAACTGTAACGACACATTATAAGCCTGGGAGTTTTCTTGTCCCAAGGTCGCTATGTTGGTATTGAGCTTAATACCTTTACCATATTTCGTTTCATATTATTATTACATTACTTAGGTACCTCTCTTATCCGCCCTCCGGTCGACGGATAAATACGTCAATCACCTATTGCCTATTCAACTTGAAGGGCCTATACCTTGGTTGGTTTGGACACATAGAAAGGATGAGTCAAGAAACTGAGGTGTATAGGTAGTACCCACACACCCACTTTCCGCCATAGATATGGGTATTTACGGTGCCAACGTGGCAGATGGCGAGTCCATCGCCGTTACTCAAGCACGACTATACACACCCCTTTGAATTGCTTCACGGACGTATGCCGGATTCCTCTCGATATTCACCGTCACAACCGTAACGGGTCCCACAAGGGACCCGAAGGGGTAAACAGTAGTTAATACCTATTACCCGCACACACTTAGTTTTCGCCGGAGATACATATATTTAAGTGCCAAGGTGACAGATTGTAAGTCCATCATCGTTTCGCCATCTCAAGCAAAACTATACATAGTAGCCCTATATAATACTCTAATCTATGATACATAGGTATAACACTGTTTTTTCCCAAACGTATTTAAGTTCACTCTCGATTTTTTCCTTCATCATAAAGTTGGTGACTAATCACTGTACTTTAGTTCGGTAAAACTCATTGGTACAGTCGGGATTCCAACTAGCAATCTTTATTTTGCAGGCAGCTACTCGAACCACTCCGCCACCATGGCACGGCATATTATGTATATGCTTGTAGGTATTATCACCGAAGCATCAGTGGGTGGTACCTACTTACCTAACATGCATATCATCACGCCGATGCCGCCGACGCCGACGCCGAAATCCGCCAAATACTTCACGAGCATTGAAAGAAAGAAGAAATTGAAAGACGTATCTAAATTAATAATATGTATCACGCATCTATAAATTGACGCATTACGAATATTAACACTATTTCGCCATACCGCGTACATAATATGATATTATGCACGCGGAATGGCTTAGTTTTACACCATAAAAATATGTTATCTATACAATTTAAAATGTATACGGCTGAAAGACTAGTTTCCATGCTATATGCATCCAGACATAAAAATACTATCTATCCCTAATCTTTTGACTTTGCGAGTGTCATAAATGTCACAAATAATTAAAAACAACTTAAACATAACCTAAAACTTTTATCTGATCTAATAATTATATATTATAATTTTTATCACAGTCTCACAATGCTTAAATCGTTGCTTAACAAATGTTATCTATTAAAACAGTCATGTGGAATACATACAACTGCTGCTCTAAATGAAGTCCGGCTACTGACCCGTCTTAGAGTAGTGGACAATTCTGAAATTGGGAAACGAGCGATGGCAGAAGGCAAACCCCCCAAAGTTATTTGTGTTTACAATAAAAAACGTACGTAAATATCTGTATTTTGACTTGGCAGAGAACTTAAGTACTTTAACCAGGTGCTTTAAATTTCAGGTGTGGGCTACATTGGAGACAGAGTGATGGTGGCTATCAAAGGTCAAAAGAAGAAAGGTATCCTAGTGGGTATGAAGCAGACGCAGCAAGTCAAGGTGCCTAAGTTTGACAGCAATAATGTGGTCCTGATTGATGACAACGGTACCCCCCTTGGCACACGCATCCATGTCCCTATTCCTACCATTCTGAGAACTATCCTCAAAGAACGGACGCATGCCAAGGGTGCAGACTACACCAAGTTATTAGCAATAGCTTCTAAGTTTGTATAAGTTGGAACCTTCATTAATTATTATTTTAAGTAGGTACATAGTGTAAATAATAAATTATAAAAATAAGAAGTTGCTCTCTTCTTCCTATCAAAGGTATATATATCCATATCATCACAACCATGCCAATATAGGGTGTGCAGTATCAGTTCTCTCTAGACTCGAGACATATTAAACTTTCTTGCATAATTTTGAGAGCAGTTAATATCAAAATCAAAATATTTTATTGAAGGTAAGGGACACATGGAACTCTTTTGAATATCACATACTTTATAAAAACTAAAGTTACCACCATTTCCAAGAAAAAACCTGCCAGGAGAAGAAATGGCAAAACAAACTTTCCTTTTTTATTTTACATTTGTTCCCTTTTACATGGGAGTAGAAAAATACTAAACTTACGTGTAAACTCTGTACAAGATAAGCAATTCATTGCTATGCATGTCCATCATTCAAATAATCTGATGTTGTATAAAAGCTTTTTGAATTAATTTAATGCTTTTTAAATACTTTTAATGTATATCAAATTAATTTTCAGTGCACCTGCTACATTTGTAGTGTGCCAAACTATGAAATGCCACGGTAAAGCCTCTGTGCTTTAGGTTATTTCAAAACATTTTAGCTAGTTGAAGAATGATCAAAATGAGCCGTCATTTTTATCTTGTTTGAGTTTTTCGTTGCAAAGTAGACAGCTAAGATATTCTCTGTTTCATCATTTCTTCAAACCAAAACTTACTAAAGGCACACCTCTATTAATGTACATCAGTATTTGGTCTGTTGCATTTCTTGCAGAAAAAATCTATATTTAAATGTGTAACACTATTTGGGGGAAAAATAAAAATATTTGTAGTCATTGAAATTTGAAAATTTAATAAATTTATATTCATTTCCACTGTAAAGTAGACTTAATTAAGACACGCTACCTACCGATGGAACATACACGCGACACGACATAGACGTCTGCCTTCCGGCAGCGACTGCCTACCAGTAGGCACGTCTACCAAGATTTTTAGTCGTATGGCTCAGAGACGCTGAGGGTTCTGGATGCATACTATGCTCACATTGTTCCAATCTATTATGGTTCGGTATACATATAGGCGCGTGTTACCCGCGTCACGCTGAGCTCAGTGTGGGGTGGTTTATATACATTATATATATTAAAACTGGACAGAAGATATACACCTGCTGCTCCATTCCAAGGTGTCAGTTAGCGAATGTTATTAATGGATCATTATTGTGTAATACCGTAAAGGATACAACATACTGCCCTTAGCGCGGGCCAGTCGGGCGCAAGTATGCTTCCACACCCGAGGGGCTTTACAATATAGCTATTGCTACATTTCCATTGATTGTGTTAAAGCTGCGGACGCTATTCAGACAGACGTCCTCGACCACCAGGAGTGTGGCATACAGTGGCCACGGGCACAGGCAGGAACACAATACAACTCATACGTACACATGTATGCACAACAGCTCTGACTAGACATGGGCGTCCGCTGCTAGGCTCGGGGCGGGCCGACGCCGCGGCAACATGCTACACTCTCTTACCAATTAATATAAACACGACTATAAGCAGACTATGCTAAACAATTAAAATCTTTTATGATATAAATAACCGTAGTTCGGCCGTATACAACAAACACTATTGTAACACGCGATATTTTACACAAACGAGTTTCAATGATCTAAATAAAAGTTATTTGTACAAAAATTGATGCACTCATCCTGGAGGGGAGGGAAGGGAAGGGAGGCGACGGGAGCTCGGGGAGGGGCGGGAGGCGACGGGAGCTCAGAGGAAGCCGTGGAACACCTGCGGACAGAGGACGGGAGAGGAACTACACCTTCCAAGCGTTGTGACGCACTGCACGTTAGCGGCACTCAATTCATCGGAACGCAACATGTTTACTCAACATTTTTTCTCGACTTGATCGAAATTACCGTCGAGTCAGTGGACTGTACCTACACAAGTGCAGCATAATGTTACTGGTTGAGAGAACACTGGAAGATGTAGACGGCATGGCACGCATGATCACGATCATTGGGGCAGGCTCACACTCACACTCACACACACTCAAGTTAATTTATCAGATACAGACCTAAACATGATAACACGAACAGAGATTTATTGTATTTGTATAAAATTCGGTAAGGCAATAACATCAGCATCGATGTACTAAGCACCGACACCCGCTGCCTGCCCGCGGGCGCCGGCGCCATGATGAGGCCTCGCTCAGGGGGGGCCGGGCCAAGGGCGCTGCGCCCCCACATGCGGCTGAGGGGGCGCCACTAGCGCCGGCCGCGGACTTGCATTGACACCAAATAAAATACTAAATAACAAAGTATAACTAAGCGCTCGCAACTAAAGTAAACAATACATTACTACAAATCAATTCGACTTAGTATATTACAAGTTCGCCTAGTGATTGTAACTACGTTATATCAATAATGTGTAAACCTTATATATTAAAGTGTAGTCGTAGGAGAGAGAAGACCCCCCCAAGGGCCAGGGATAGAGGGGGGGAGGGAGGGGGGCTCCACAAACATTGTCTAAACTAAACTCGTCATGAGGTGACCACCAATGGCAGCTAACACATCTCGCGATAATATTGACAGCGATAGTGGGGGTAGATAGGGGTCATCAGAAGGGTTTCAACAATTATACGAAATGTGAAGTTCGCCATCACCATCGGATGTATGCTCACCTGCGGTTCAGTACCAAATAACGGACTTTCAACTCGCTTACCATCGGCACGAATAACTTGTGCGTGAGAAAACCTGTCTGACCACCAGCGCGTAGTTTAGAGGACAATGGGCGAGTATGTCCGGCAGGGTGAGGGGCGGCGGGGGGTGGCGGCTGAGGGGGGAGGGGGGAGGGGGGAGCTCTACACGTCGACCACCATCTTCTTGTGTATGTCTGTGTTGCCCACCACATTGCAGAACTCCTCGAAGGAGATCTTCCCGTCCTCGTCCTTGTCCGCGAACAGGATCGTCTTGTCCACGATCTGCTGCAGCTGCGTGTCCTTCAGGTTGTTGCCGACCATCATCTTAAGCACCTGCACGACAACAATAGGTACACTTCTATATACTAGCATCGTCTTACTTCCGCCCTGATCCGTGGCTTATTTGTGTGTCTCTGTTCCTGCTTCAAGTACCTACACTATTGTTAGCATACAGTCGGCAATTAATAAATAAATACATGGGGTAATTCCACACACATTGAGAAGGTTTCAAATTAAGCAAATCTTGTTTTGTAACTAGACAACGATATATACTTATATAGATACATGAATACTTAGGACATCACAGACTAAGGTACAAATACTCGTGCTCATCAAATAATATCTGCCCCCAGCGGGATCGAACCCGCGTCATCAAGTATCGCAGTCAGACTGACCACTAGAGCAAACGGCAATTAATACAATCTAAGTGAGGTCACGGCGTGGCGTCCGTACCTGGAACAGCTCGCCGTTGGAGATGAACCCGTCGTTGTCCATGTCGTAGATGCGGAAGGCGAAGCGCAGCTTGGACAGCTTGTCGCCCTTCACGCTGAACTGCGACACGCCCTGGATGAACTCCTTGAAGTCCACCTGACACACACACACACGCACACCTTGACACGTATATCGACATAGGCGGCACTGCATACTATCCTCGGCACGAACCCGATCATAATACAGCAAACGACAGGTGTATAACACGTGTATCAATATATCCCTATCGCACTCTTCAATTATGATCGACGACAACATGGTAAAGGTCCCAGTTCTTCAAATTCATGCACAGCCGCTCTTACAATAGGATAAATAATGGACTAACTCTCTCCCTTCCGCCATCCCATCTCAGCTCTACCGTTGTAGTAAGGTACACGCGATACACATCGCAATACAGTGTACAGCTCCATTATGATATACCTGCCAGGGCATCACATGTAACCGCCAAATTGCATTTAAAATGCTTGTAATATAGATTAAGTAAACGAGTTTACTTAATCTTGGGACCTCCCCCTTGAGCCGGGCTCTCGGCGCCAATGTCAACTCCACAAACACAGTAATGACGTCAATGCCACCACTTTACATAAACACCGCGGCTATTAACGAACGTATAATCATTAACATGCTGCGCATACGTATGCTTTGTTCACTAGCTTTATACACCTAATGCAGGCGGCACACGACTTTATGGTGAGTGTCTCACCTCAAGGCAGTGGCAGCCCAGCGATCGCCATTATATGTCAAAGACCACATGTAGGGCACCACCAACATTCCAGCCAATCGGCACTACTTTTACGGTTATGTTCCTGCAGTGAATTAAGTCTCTAGAGTTCCTCTAGGAATGGTTTGATGGTGTAATGTGCCTAGGTGTCGGGCCGCGTGTGAAGAGGTACCTCTCCGTTGCCGTCCGCATCGAAGATGTCGATGACGCGCTGCACGAGGGGGTTCTGCTGCAGCTCCGGCAGCGACATAAACTCGTCGATGGACAGCGCGCCCGAGTTGTCCAAGTCCAGCTTGCGGAACCGCTTGCCCAGCCGCCGGATCTCGTCCGCGTCGACTGCCGACCACAACCGTTACGACCGCCCGCTGGCACAACCCCCGCACACCCCGCCTCTACCCTGCGCCCAGCCACCGTGCTGCCTCCACATAGCTCTGTGCTCAATTGCACAGTCGAATGAATTCTGTCCGAGGTGACACGCACGCTCCTCGCGGCTGCCCAGTGAGGCGCGGAGTCTCGGTTCAATATTTATATTTATAACGACGCGAGGCGGCGTACCGAATGGGGGCAATTCCGCCTCAACGGAAGCTAAGTTGATGCAGCAAGGAGGTTGGAAGGGACCGTTCCGTCCCATGTCACATCTATTGGTCCTGCTTTACATTCCACATATAGTCAACATCATGCACAACTCATCGGAAGTACCTACATCATTCTACTCGACATGTGTGATCTGAATTGTAACTTTAAAGGATTATCAATGGTAGCATGTTTGCATAAAGCCCGTTCGGTATAAGCCGTGTGAACAGCTTACACCGAAGCACACATTACACAAATGTGTCAATGTTTAAGTTGGGGATATCGGATAACGCGTAGTGTACCTGCCTGGCTGCAGAAACGACTATTGTATTGTATTGTACCTACAATGCTGGCTATCACAGGCTACTCATACTGATACACAACTATTAGCATTTAGTTACAAGCGAAATAAAACACGACTACCGCCTCATGAATATTCCGCCGAGGCAACCTCTAACGATCGCGCTAAGCGCCATTGGCTCTTTGTACAACATACGGACATCTGCATAGAAACGGTCGGTACACACAGACAGCGGCGCAGGCGACCACGGAGCTGGGAGCACCACGTGGGACCCGCAGTGGCATGCAGGATGCCCTCCGTCCCATTAACGAGCGCTAGTGACTGACGCTCGAGCTCTCCGTACTCGCCTGTACCTCGATCAACAGTTAAAGCACAGGTAGTCTACAAACTGCACGCACCATTTGGTCCAAATCCAAGTTCATAGGTCCCACTTTGGCCCTAGGATACTCTTTGGAGTTGCTTGTTGTAGATTATGTGAAGTCCACGTTTATACCCGACAATTTGTAATTAGCTAGGTACTCCACTTACAATTCGAATTGGTAATATATATTTCATAGACCTCTATCCTCTGCCACCACCGAGCTCCACGTCAGTTAAAACATTATTGTATCCTCGACACATAGTAAGTCCATGTAATCAATGAGGAGCATGGCAGGCCTGCGCGACTGATGTTCTTGGAATTGGATCATAAGTATCGGAGGTCCCTAGCATACAGAGAGAGTGCAAGAGCCAACGGCCATCGGACGGCTGTCGTGTCGGCTGCATGCGGCATGCGGCATGCGGCTGCATCGAGCACACGCAGTCGACCACGCGCCGGCCGACACTCGAGGCGCAACGTTCTGTGCCCAGCCCACATTGTATTCATTTCGAATTGATCTCAAGGCATCACACTGACTTCAAGATATTCACGAGACGTTCTCGACGGATGTTACATGTAACATTTTGTACCTTATAACCCAGTGGTTATAAGGTACAAAACAGTACAGAAGTCGGCGCAATGTGAATGACACATAAACTTAAAACAAGCCGGGAAAGGTCAGCAGTTCAGACACCAACAAGGTCAGTCAGGATAGCGGGGACGACATCACACGTGGCGACGGCCCAATGTACCAATTATAGGATTGTATAGCAATAGATAGCTCATATGTCTGAAGAGCTCGTGCACGCGGGCATGGTGCGTGCCGAGCAAGCCATCGCTTCAGGCTAAGTGAACAATAGCTGACCCCTCCGCTTTGCATAGATTCCTCGCACCTGAGTGGTAGCATTGTAGCATTCTATATAATATAGTACACAGCAAGGTAACTAACAGTCTCCTCTAGAGGCCCACACGCAGGATGCACTAACAAACTTAGCAGTACATGTTGGTGTTCATCCAGAACAATTTTTGCCATTATTTAAATAGTAAGGTGGAGGAATAATGCATGTAGCACACATCGCTTGCCCACAGAGCAACATGTACAAGAGCCTGCAGGAAACTGACAGTACAAAAAGAAATAGTAGAGGAAATTAATAAAGCTCCCATTGGTTCCCTTTGTGGTAGCATTCTAGTAGCTTTAGTCTGTCTGCAAGTACACAAATATGCCACCAATTGGATTCCAATAATCTTTGCATCAATCAATTTTAATGGGCAGTTAGCTTTCAGTTATCATCCCAACTATAATTGAACCATTCACACTATAATTGAATCATAGATCAAACATGAAAAATTGTTCTGGACGCTAAGGCATGGTGTACGTGCTGTATGCTAACATGAAGATGAACATTGGAGGCGAGTGACACTACGACACTCACAGTTCTCCACCTTAAAATCAATGCAGTTAACACGCGCTGAAAACAAATCTCTTGTTATGGTTTATTTAAACAGGCAGCCTGCGGGCCCTCACCGGGCACAACAGGCCTCACACACACAGCAGTCAGAGTCAACACATTGAAAGCATTGTTATTGCCCAGGAGTCACTTGTTAATACATGAGAATCACAATAGCATTTGGTCCAAGAAGACATTGGAAGCTCAAGTAAAGGTATTACTAAATAGTCTGAGGCACTAGGTATATTGTTATTATGTTCTGTTAAAACAAAATACAAAGAAATATATTAATTAGAATAGTCTTACTAGGTGGACTTTAGATACTCAATACTTACAATTAGAACATAATTCCATGGGAATAGAGTTCTCGTTACCCTGCAAACAAAAATATTGGATGACATTCTACGATTGTTCTGAGATTGTTTCTTGTCATAGCTCTGAAGAGGCCACAGTCTACGAGTTGATAACCGCATACTATGTAGCGGGTCGTATATTTATTTGCCAAAGGCACAGTTTACATCAAAGCAATATTCATCAACCAATCTCACATAATGTTAAAATGGCACATCTACTTACCATCTTGTTTAATTTATACTCTTTTGTTTGCTTTAATTTATTTGGACACGGAGCGACAGTCGTGTATCTCGCTAAAATAAAATTTTATTGCAAATTTTACTACACCCGTACACCATCGATCTAAATAAGAGCACAGAGTAATAATAAAATACGACGTTCCACCAACCAACTGACCGAAATAACTTAAAAACATACGTTCATACTCATGAATCATATTACAAGGTACGTTCACGGTTAGTTTATCTGGATTAGAACCAAACCAATTCAAATTAAAAAACTTCCAAAACAAACAAAGAAAATTATATATTGTTTTTCTTACAAATTTTTTTTTGTTTAATTTTATTGGACGATGCGATCGTCAAGAGTTGGTTCAGAGTACTGTATAGAATGGATTAGAATAAAATATATTTTAGAAATTGTTACTTTGTTTTTGAAATTAATAATAATAGTTAAAATCCTTCAACAACTTCACTTCCAATATCTATGAATTCGTGATACCTAGTATTCAAAACAACGCAAATAATTTGTTTTTACTACTTATATAGTAATGTTTGCGGAGGAAAATGTATGAAGAAACAGATTAATGTGCATGAAGCGAAAGAGGTATGTTAGGCTAGATAGGATCTGCCGCTCTACTCCGCCCCCCTTCACCTTGTAGGAAGGTGTAAGAATATTATTATTATGGGTATCAATCAATCAAATAAACTATACAATTCACAAAATAAAACACTTAACATGCATCCATTGAATAAATTTGAATGTAAAAAGGCGATAGTATCGTGGATACAATCTATTAGCTATATTGAAACAGAATTTTTTTTGAAAGAACATAAAGTAAGACTTCATTAACCTAACCTCAATAATAATAACCCATTAAACACACACACACACACACACACACACACAAAAGCTAAACTTATTTTGTATTCAGTTTTATTTTTATTGTACAAAACTACGTAAAACCAATCGGCTGGAAGAGCGTTGGCAACCTGCTACAGGCATTACTTACTTACTAGGATTGTCATCACTAAATGATTGCTATGTAACATTTGAAAATAAAACATTTTTATTATTTATTATTATTAAGTGGAAAGAAGTGGTCTCTGCCTACCCCTACGGGAACGAGGCGTGATTATATGTATGTATGTATTATTATTAAATGTATGCGACTGAAAAACTAGTATCCACGTCATGACGAAAAATATAATCGAAACAGTGAGCTGTCAGGACTGTAAAGGGCTGTCAACACCAGCTGGCTGTCCACAAATTGTGTGCCAAATGTCAATGTCAACCGTCCCTCACCTCTTTCTTCCCACCCGCTTGAACCGTCCTTTCTGACAGAATCAACCATGGCGGCCGGGGTAGGTAAAAATTTACTTTTAATAATCTCGTTAATCAAGTCTAATTTGATACACGAATGATAAGAATACATCTCAGATTCTTCTAACGTAACTCTGATTTTTCTTATTTTCCTAGGTACTATATACTTATCCGGAAAATTTTCGTGCGTACAAGGCACTGATCGCCGCACAGTACTCCGGGGCCGACGTCAAAGTAGCCCCTAACTTCGTGTTCGGTGAAACCAACAAGTCAGAAGAATTCCTGAAAAAATTCCCGGCCGGTAAAGTGAGTGCATTTATAGAGTTATAGTGCGAAAATAGGTTGTTATCTTAACATATGTGCGGCGGTGACGTGTAATTACGCTGTGGTTTTAGGTGCCAGCTTTCGAAAGTGCCGATGGAAAAGTTCTTCTGACAGAGAGTAATGCTATCGCATACTATGGTGAGTGCTGCCCAGAGCTATATATTATATTACAGCTTTAGAAATTGCGAGGTGAGTAGCCAATCAAAGGTGACCCCAAAAAATTTATGCAAAATATACAGGACCCAGTCTAAGAATTGATAGGTTTGATATTTTGAATTGATAGGTACCTATCCGATAGAATCCTATGCTTTTGTATAGTCAGTTTAATTGAATGCTAAGCAATCTGTTGTTAAATGTGGGTGTGGATGATGTTCTAATCCAGAAGAATCAAGGAGATAGCTTTTATATTGAAAAACAATTCCCTTAAGTAAATTAAGTGTCACACTTAACAAATAAGCCCATAAAAAGTAATGTCTTCTGAATCAGTTTGAAGTGTTAATGGTTATTTAAATATTAAGTATTTCTTGTTCTTTCACATATGTTGAATTTTGTATTTTAAATTTTATTATGCACATTATAAGTAACATTTTTCATGTGCTGCTTTTAAATTTATTTGAGATAATAGTTCGACTATAGTGTTTATTTATTTATTTATAATAGTGTTAATAAATAATTAAGTATCATTTTTTTGCGTTCAGGGAATGCAGGTCTTTCTTCCCTTTTCTTCTGAGTATTATGCCCGGGCACTAAGTATACTTTTCTTTTTACCCCCAACAATATGTATGCCAAATGAACGATGATTGGTGGAGGAGCTAGGACTTGAAAGTGTAATAAACAACCAAAGCCCTTTGCATTTAATTAGGATAAGCATTCAGTATTGTTTGATAGAGCAGTGTGAATGATAGTGGTGTTGTTGTAACATGTGCAGTGGCCAACGAGGCGCTCCGCGGCGGCGACGCGGCCTCGCAGGCGCGCGTGCTGCAGTGGCTGTCCTGGGCCGACAGCGAGCTGCTGCCTGCCTCCTGCGCTTGGGTCTTCCCCTACCTGGGCATCATGCAGTACAACAAGCAGGTCGCTTCACTTGCACTCCTAATTCTTATTTATATATTAACTGCCATTTATGCACTAGGGTCATATCCAAATAGACATGGCTCGTCTGCCAATATTTGCATTCTGCACTCGGAGGATTAATGATATTCTCTAGAGAGGTATGGCATAATGGGTTTCCTATTTGAATATAGAGCTGCCCAACTGGGGCAGGACTTCCGCCTTATAGAAGTCTGCAGTTAAAGCACAATTTTTTGCAGCATGAATAAGGTTTTCAATAATGAGGTAGGGGTATGGGGTAGGAGGATTGTTGTATTGTGTCGGTAGCAGAGGGATCAGTCCCATCATTTAACTAAGTGATACTTGGGATTCGTGATCGTAAAAAGGCTACGATAACCGCTTTCCCTTGGGTGGGCTACACGTTTAAACTTGAAGAGTTGAGCGCTCATGCATCGAATATTATCTCGGTTATATCTAGTTAAAATAGGACGTCATTATAGTTCCGCCTGCGCCTCCTCATGTCCTCACGGGGAGGAGCGAGGTGGAGCGAGGTGGCACGTATCACTCACGCGCGTAGTCTGCGTGTCGCAGAACGTGGAGCGAGCCAAGAGCGACCTGCTGGGCGCGCTGCGCGTGCTGGAGGCGCACCTGCGCACGCGCACGTTCCTGGTGACGGAGCGCGTGACGCTGGCCGACATCGGCGTGTACTGCTCGCTGCTGCACGCCTTCGCGCACGTGCTGGAGCCGGCCGCGCGCGCCCAGCTGCCGTCGGTGGCGCGCTGGTTCCTCACGCTGCGCGCGCAGCCCGCCGTGGCCGCCGTGGCGCCCGCCCGGCTGGCGCACGCCGCGCCCCAGCTGCCCCAGCTGCCCCAGCTGCCCGCGCTCGCCAAGAAGGTACGAACGAGGAACTTTGATACCACTATGAAAAAATTATAGAAAACGAACAAAAGTCGCCATATTTATATGTACTGTATGAAAAAACAGGTCTTATTTTCGCGTTACACACGAGATAAAAACACGCAACCGCTCAGGCGTCATCTTTTCTTCGGCGGAACGTCGACGAAAAAATATTTATTTATATTAATTTAGATTTAGATTAGTCACTCCAAAGTACTTTTTTCGAAATCTTCAGTCCAGTCTCGGTGGGTTAAGGCCTATTAAATCCAATTTTTCTTATTAATTAAATAATAAATTGTCTGTACTAGAAGTTGTAGCTATTGGTCTCCCTGAGCGCGGACGATCTTGATTCCGACCAGTTTGTTTGTACCGCACTATAGTGTCTATAGTGCGATGAACACACGGCTGCTATAACTTGTGTGGAAATGCATCGCGTTTCAATACTAATTTAGCAAACTTCTCATTTTAAAGACGTCTTGACCGATATCTCTCGATATTCGTACATAACCATCCAAATGCACATTAAAATATTTAAGAATTTAGAACAGTTGTATTGTAAGTTGTTGTAAAATAAAAGTAGAATCAGCTGCTGTAAAGCTTCCTCGGCTCACATTGAAGTTTGGAAACAATGTTTGATTGTTGCCCTTTCCTTGGCAAACAAAAGAATAAGCTTTTAGGCAATCTTTATAAACAAGCAATGTGCAGGTGTGCACACTAGTTTTTATCACCAACATTTTACAAAGTATTTAATAATTAGAAAAGTTTTTATTAGTGGCCTCAAAGTTTTTACGGCATATAGGTGACGAATTCGCTCGAGGATTATTATATCCTTATCCTCGTTAAATGCTGTTGACTGCGTTCTTTCAATGATATGAGGAATAACAATATGTAAAGGGATCAAATTTTAAAAGAGAAAACCGGTGAGTTTGTTTCGCCGTTTCTTCTCCTGGCAGGTATTTTTCTTGGAAACGGTGGTAACATTAGTTTTTGTGTCCCTTACGTTGAATAAAATATTTTGATTTTGATTTTTTTTTATGTTCGGCAGGATGGTGGCAAGAAGGAAAAGAAGGTAGAGAAGAAAGAACAACCCAAGAAAGAGAAGCCAGCTCCCGAACCCACCTTTGATGATGAGGTTGAAGAGAAACCTAAGGAAACCAAGGACCCCTTTGACCTTATGCCTAAAGGGTATTATTCTTAATTTTTCTTTCTTTCTTCATGTGTATATGTATAAATAATAATAATATATCCTCATGCCTTCCCAGTAGCACTTAATTAGGTATAGAGTTAATTAATAATGGCAGTCACTTTGGACCAAGTACCAAATACATAATTATCCATCCATTTATATATACAAATATCTATCAGAAGAGCCTTAAACTGAAGACTGTTGTCTTAATCTTAGCTGATTGTAATCTCCTGCAGTCTCCAGGGCTGGTGATTAGAATTAACTAGTGAATAGCATTGAAGAGTCCAATGGCAATATGAATATATTTCTTGCAGAACATTCAACATGGACGACTTCAAACGTTGCTACTCCAACGAGGACGAGAGCAAATCCATCCCCTACTTCTGGGAGAAGTTCGACCCTGAGAACTACTCCATCTGGTTCGCAGAGTACAAATACCCCGAGGAGTTGTCAAAGGTGTTCATGAGCTGTAACCTCATCACAGGTGAGCGCTGCTGCCCTACTTCACAACATTGGTGGAGATGGCGGACGTTCGACATGCCAAGATATGATAAGCTCGCGTTTGGCCTCAAAGTGACGTGTAATCGTGGCTGAAGTTAATATTGGTCTTTATTCTGATGCCCTAGTAAGGTTTTAGTGATATATACATAGATGTCACGGCGTAGGCAGAGTAGAGTCAGAGAGTAGTGGCAGTACTGCCGCACGAGGCCAGCGCTGAGCCGGCGTGTGTCCGCAGGCATGTTCCAGCGCCTGGACAAGATGCGCAAGCAGGCCTTCGCGTCCGTGTGCCTGTTCGGGGCCGACGACGACTCCAGCATCTCCGGCGTCTGGGTCTGGCGCGGCAAGGACCTGGCCTTCCCGCTCAGCCCCGACTGGCAGGTACGCCCATGCCCCGTGCCCAATGCCCCATGCCCCATGCCCCGTGCCCAATGCCCCATGCCCCATGCCCCATACCCCATACCCCATACCCATTGCCCCAGCCGGCCACTAATAATCAGCTGCACTGGCTTAGCCCGAGTGCATTTTACACAGAAAAAGTTCTTGATAAGAATGATAACTAACATATATACATATCATCACGCCGAGTCCCTAACGGGGTAGGCAGAGAGTATAGAGCGCCAGTTCTCTCTAGACTTGCATACCTCTTTCGCTTCGTCCAAATTCATCAGTCTCTTTATACGTGCTCGTCGATTTCCAGTACTCTTGACTGATAATTTACTCATAACTATTTGTATTTACTCATAACCTTTGTGGACTGGTCACCCGACATAATGGGCTGCGCCTCGTGAACGTCAGCCGTTCGTGGGTGTGTTTGGGTGTCGGGTGTCGGGTGCTGTAACGTGTGTGTCGCGCGCAGATCGACTACGAGTCGTACTCGTGGAAGCGGCTAGACCCTGCGAGCGAGGAGACCAAGCGGCTGGTGCAGGAGTACTTCTCGTGGAGCGGCGCCGACCAACAAGGGCGCAAGTTCAACCAGGGCAAGATCTTCAAGTAACCGCCAGCTCCCGTCTAATTAAACTGTTTTTTATTTATAAAACCGTGTTTTGTATGTGCGCCGTGAGCCAACCGACGCGCCAATACTATTTAAGCGTGAAATATATTTTTATTGCAGTAACCGCGTGATTGTACTCATCTGAATAAATACGTTCTTTTCACACGTTATTGTATCTCCTTCGGGTGTACCTTCTCCCTTCTGCCTCCTGACGTAGCCCGCGTAGTGATGTGACCTGGTGGAGGCCTGACCTGTCTCGGGGCACGCACTGCATGTAGGCATGACGCAAGGAGACGTTAACAAAAACACGTGAGGAAAGCAAAAAATGTATATTTTGAATTGTTCAGACTTGCCTAAACCGATAAGTCGTGTTTTATCGTACATTTGTTTCTTAACACAATGTTGTAAGTGATTGCGAAGCTAGCCGCCGGCCAACATTGGCTCGGGCCAGTACAGCTTGGGACTACGTTATGTATCACTGCCCGATTGCGCTTATTGCTTAGTTATTACGAGTAGAGCGCAAAGAAAGCTGACGGGAGAGCACTAATGTCGGCACCAAAAGTACCTAACATGTTAATTGATATGCTACGGCCAATAGGTGCCTACCTAAGGTGCTCGGGGCGTACCCAGGCGTCATATACATATATTGACTATAAACTCAGGATATGTACCATGTAGGTATTTTGTTTGTATTTTACGTCCCTAAGTGCCGGACAAAGTAATATTTACCCAACTTGGAGCAACTACAGGTCGCAATCCAATCGCATGCCGGAGGGCTTCTTTCCGGGTGTGTACAACATTGGCTAATATGTTCTTTAACCGTTTTACTAAATGTAAATCGGATTCTAAGGCAGGGACTGGTTCCCTTAAAGATGTCCCCTGGTCTAGTGCCCATGTTTATGTAAACACTTCTTAATAAATGAAGACCACGAAATACCTTCGGCTAGGTACTTCTTTGGTACTAATATACAGCTGAGGTATGTAATGTATTTCATTCGGTCACATAATGCCGTGTCTGTCCTTAGCTGAGCCCCCACTCGGCCCCACCCGGCCCTAACGCTAGCTACATGGTACCTACCTACCGAGTACTGACCACCAATGGTTACTTTGGGCTCTACAAACACCAGTAGGACGTAACTAACTATATATATGTTTAATCAAATTCAGAAAGATACCAACTTATTTCAGTGTCTTTACAATGCAATGAAATGAGTTGGCTAGAGTACAACGCCGCCATTACAGTGCGTTCAAAGTTATCTGCCTACCTAACGGGGTGTAATGCACACAATATGGAAAATAG
>JACCPG010001714.1:0-10367 GCA_016069955.1 Drepana arcuata
ATTGCAAAACTGAGGGGTTTCTTCGCAGAGTTCATTAATCCAATCCTTGACGTTAGTTGTCATCCAACAAAAGCGCTCGGCAACAGAATGCCCGCCATGCCCCCAGTCAGAGAGGGCGTAGCAAACCCTTTAAAGCGCCTTTTATTGATACTTCACAGTGACCGTTGCGGTACCTTTTACAAGCCCGGGTGTGACGCAATTAGTGCCGCCAGAACTTTGGTAATAACGCACTAAATAGGGCAAGTTGAAACTTGTCGAATTGTTAAACACCGTGCCCACGACTTGAGTCGCCCCGAGTATCGCGGGCAGCCCGCTGGAGGCATCGAGTACTTGCAGCGCCACGCAAGAGGCATTGTTCACGCCGGCCTGCGGTTTGATCAGGCCCAGGCTGCCGTCGGGCATGAACTTGTCTGCGTCCAGGGTCAGGGTGACTGCGCCGTTGGCTCCGGAACAGGTAAACGGCACGTTGAAAGGTGTGTCGCCCGTGGTGGAGCCCTGCCCGGTGAAGCGGCCAAATGGCGCCGGAGCCAGATCCACACTCAGGTCGCCGATCGAGCAGGTACCCGTTTCCGGCACGATTTCACTGCCGCCACCGGTGATGCGCGTGGTCAGGAACACACCACTGTTGAACGGGTAAACACTCTGCGCCGTGTTGTTGGTGTAGGTACCACCCGCCAATGCACCGGAACCGACGGTGTCGCTCAGCTTGATCAATTCAACGACAACTGTTCCGCCGACATTGAAGACCAAGGTGTTTTGCGCCGCCGAGCCACTGACACCGGGCATCCCAAGTTTCCAGGTGGTCTGTTCTCCAGCATAAAACGGTGAAGCCGATTGTGCGGGTATCCAACTGGTACGCATGCCGACACCGGCAATGTTAGTTGTGTAGACGTTAGTGATAGTAGTGGCAGTGCCTTGTACGACTCGCCATTGCGTTGTATCACCCGGCTTGCAAGAAACAATGGCGAAAAAACTGCCAACAATAGGAAACTCCTTACTGTAAAACACGTCACCCACGGCAACCCCCGAAGGTACCGATATGCGGCCCATGGTTATATCGACTACCGCGCCTTCCTGATAGTTGGGCATCATCCCGCACACCGCATAAGCCGACGTTGAAACCATTAGCCAGGCACACACCTGAAACACTGCATAAATAAGTCTGGTCATTTTCATCGACTGCTCAGACGGGTACCTTCGCGCAGCAGGCACGGCGCTTGCGTTTGTAGCAGCCCCTTGGTGCCGCTCGCCGTTTTCTCGCCGAATCGATATGCAACCTGACAGGTTGATTCGTCCGGCAGGTTCACGCTCAGTGCGCCGTTGTTTTCAACGCCCTGGACAAACAGGTTGTTGCCCTGGCCGACCACACCGACCACATTGCCACGCTCGTCGCGTACATCCGCGCCGAACGGCAACTTGAGGTTGCTGCCATTGGTGATATGGATCACCGCCGACCGCCCGACCCGGGTCTGGAAATCGACGCGGACAATTGCGCCGGCAAAGGGTGCGACCTGTTGCGTGGTGTTCTGGAACGTGACATCCATCGAGCTGCCCTTGGGGTCCAGGTTGATATTGTTCATGCGATAGGGCGATAAATACGGCATCACGCCATAGCCGTTTTTATCGATGACCAGGCCGGACAATCCACCAATGCTCGCGCCCTCGCCGCCCGGTGCGGAGACCAGTGCAATGGTGTCGCCGGTATTCGGCGATAGCGTCACCCCGCCGCTGTGCACCACCAGGCTGCCATCGCTGCCCAGCGAGGTGGATTTGTAGTCCCCACCCTGTTCGTACGACGCGCGAACGGTGCTGCGGTCGCCGCGGTATTGAGCATTGACGCTGCCCGAGCTTGAGGTGTTGGTGTCCGCCGCGTGGGCGACCCCGTAGCTCAGGCGCCCCTCGTCATCGGCCACCCCGCTCAAGTAGTTGCGCAGCGTGCTGCCTTGCCCGCGCCCGCCGGTGTACTGCGTGCTCAGCGTCGGTGACTTGGCGCCGCTGCCCAATGGAATATTCAGGCTCAGGAAGTACTGGGTCTGGGCGCCGACGAACTCATCGTTATTGCGACTGGCGGAAAGGCTGTAGCTGACGTCTCCGACGCTGCCGTTGAAGCCCACTTCAAACTGCCGGCTCGAGGATCCCGAGCCCCCCCAGGTCTTGCTGGTGCTACCGGTCAGGAACAGCGAGCCATAAGTGCTTACCGGCTGATCGATGCTGATATCGAAGCGGTCACGCTCATTGCCATACCACAGCCATTCATCCTGATAGCCCGGGGTCTTGACCCGCTCACGCGCATCGACCGCCTGGGAAAGCGTCATGTATTTGGACGACGAGTAGCGGTAGGCAGCGAGGGTAAAGTTAGTGCGGGTTTCGCTCAGCAACTTGCTGTACGCCACCTTGACGCTGTGCCCCGAAGCCGAACCGCTACGAGCGCCCAGTTGGGTGGTCTCCTGGGTCAGGTCGACCGAAAACGCCCCCAGCGAGGTGTTCAGTCCGACACCCGCGAGCCCCGCGTGAAAGCCTTCGCTGACCTGGAACCCGCCGTAGCCGGTCAGGCTGTTGTTCAGACCATAGAACAACGTGCCCTGGAACAGATGGGCATCGCTGGCCAGGTTCTGGTTATACAGCCGGCCAGCCACCAGGTCGTATTTGGCGCGCCCCGGACGCATCAGGTTGGTGATCGACGAATAAGGCACATCGAAGCGCCGCTCACTTCCGTCGGCCTCGGTAACCACGACATTCAGGTTGCCGCCATAGCCTGTGGGGTACAGATCGTCGATCACGAAGTTGCCGGGCGTGACCGTGGTCTGATAGAGCTTTATATCGTTCTGCCACACCTCCACTCGCGCATTGCTGCGCGCGAAACTGCGGATCACCGGCGCGAAACCGATCTGTGAATCGGGAAACATGCGCTCGTCCGAGGCCAGGCTGACACCGCGCACAGCGATGCTGTCGAACCCCACGCCTTTGGTATTGATCTCGCCCAGGGTCACCTGGCTCTTGAGCTGCGCCACTGGCCGCTGAAGGTAGGTGGACATGCGGGTCCATTCGGCTTTGCCCCCCTGGGTCCAGTTCACATTTGCGTTATGTCGGAACTGCCAAAGGCCAAAATTGAACCCGCCACGCAAGCCCAGGTAGGCAGAGTCGGTGCTGCCGTAGTGGTCGTTCTGTGTGCTGAAATAGTTCAGATTGTAATCAAGTTTCGCCGCGGTAATGCCCGCGTCCCAGTACTCGGGCTCTACATAACCACGCGGGGTACGCCGCAAGTTGGCCTGGGGGATTTGCAGGTAGAGCTTCTGCTCACCGATGTCGGCATAGGAGACCGTGTTGGGCAGCACCGCCTTGAGCTTGCGACAACCGTTGAACGGCACCAATGGCTGTGTATCGATGCCCAGCCGTTTCAGCGCTGCGAGCGTGAAACAGGCTTGCGCGATATTGCTGTTGGCCTCATCTGCAAACTCGACCTTGGCGCGCGTCACCTGCTTGCCATTGATGTAAACGTCCAAATCGTAATTTCCTGGCAATACCGGGTTGCCCTTCTGGTAACGCGACATATCCGTACGCTTGGCATTGCCCACCAGAAACGAACTGGTGAACTCGGCATCCTGGAAGTCCACCTGTGCAGCGGCCGCCGGCAGCACCGGCTCATCCGCCATCACGTTGTCATCTGCCGTGCTGAACACGAGGCACGCGACCGCCCAGAAACGAACGATTGAGCATGACGGTGCCGCCAGAAACACTTTTCTGCGTAATATCGATCGATCAAAACGGTTCATAGACTTTTAACGAAAGGGTAATTGAACTTAGTCGAACTGCGCGTTCACGGCTTTCAAGGCGCCATAGTCGTTAATATAATTAAACTGTATGCCCTGGGCTTTTAGTTCAGGCAGGCGCGCGGTCTGCGGGTGCAGTTCAAACACGGCTTCGCCGCCCGGGGCAACCATATGATTACCGTCAGTATTACTGAGTGTCTTGCCCGCCCACTTCACCTGTATATCGGCAAACGAGACATGCAATGGCGAAGTATTCGTGCAGCGCAACTTCAACTGTGCGCCGTCGCCGAACACCTGCCACGTCAAATGCTTCGCGGCGTCATGCAAGGAGCTGCGGAGTGTCGCGGGTCGATAGAACACTTTAATTCGACTTTGAACAGCCAATAACAAGTTATTCTTGTTTCTCGACTTTTCCGGCACCGGTGGTACTTCAAGTACATTCAGCCAGAACAGCGATTCACGGTCTGGCGGCAATGCTGTTCCATTGAACAGGATCCGCAGGGTCTGCGAGGCCTGGCCTTCGATACGGGTCAGCGGCGGCATGATCAGGAACGGCGCGGAGCTGTTCTCCGGCGTAGAGTCGGTGGCGCCGTCATCCATCCACGATTGCACCAGTGCCGGGGTCGCGCCCTTGTTCGACAGGGGCAGCGTGACTTCACGTTCGCCGCCTGGATAGATCAACCGAGTGCCGCCCAAAACGATATTGGCGCGAGCATCGAAGCTCATTAAATAAATGAGCAGGCAACCTGTTAATAGACGATATATCCGCATAGTCAGGGTAGTCCCCTCTGCGCGATGTCCGCGCAGAGGGACGTTCTCAGTTATAGCTCAATTGGTATTTGACCTGGCTCTTCACCAGGCCCGCCGTGGACTTGCCGGTCGCGTAGTACTGCACGCCGTAGATCATTTCAGCCGCACCGTCTTGCACGGTGAAGCTCTTGGCAGCGCCAGCGTCGCCTGGCTTGATCACGGAGTTGTCTGCGTAGTTGTAAAGCTGCAGGCCCACATTGGTGGCGGAGGTATCGCCGCTCAACTGGTTTTTCAGCACGCCCGAACTGACGTCGACCAGGTTGGCATCGTAGAGAAACTGCGCGCGTACATTGGTCACGGTCGGCGAGCATTGATTGACCGCAATACGGAAGTTGGACGGCATCGCGGTAGCACCGGCCTGGGCCAGGTCAGCCACTTTGGCGGTCGCCAGGTCCACGGTAAAATCGCCCGACGAGCCGGTGGTCACCTGGCAAGTTTCATCCGTAACTTTACCGTTAAAAGTAATAGTACCGGCTTCCGCGGCGCTGACAGTAGTGGACAACATCAGGCCACCACACACACTCAGGAGCGCCGCCTGCACAGGCAGTAAACGTTGCTTCTTCATACTTCATCATCTCTCAAGTTTATATTCATTGGCGTTACTTTAATAACGCATCACAGGGCCGCACTTCACTTCACGAGTTGCTGGGTATCTACCTCCTGACTTCGTAATTAATCCTTTTTCGGGCGCACAGTGACCCGCTGCCTTGAAGTGCACTGTTGCGCACAACTGCAATAAGAAACGGTTCTTTTCTAGTGCAACTCAACCAGCACGGCTACAGGTAGGTGACGTGACTTAGTCTATTGAGGTGCGGGCTGACGCTGTGGGCGCCATTATGCGAGCCGACTCGGTGGCTGTCTTTAAGATCAAACTGAAAATAGGCCCAGGGCGAGAACTGTCTTTCGGTTCAGCCCACGTAAACCGCTGGCACGACTTACAGGAAAAGCTGCGCGTCCGCACAGAAGGCCAACAACGCTTGATCATTTTCGACGCCCAACTTGCGCATCGCCGAGACCTTTTGTGCGCTCACTGTCTTGGTGCTTCTATGCAAAAGTGCCGCGATTTCACGACCACTCAAGCCCGATACAAAATGCCGCAGCACTTCGTATTCGCGCATCGTCAGCCGAGCGGCCCTGGCTTGCATCTGGCTGTCGCTGTTCGACAGCGCTTGCACTGGTGGCTGGTATTTGCGTCCCTGCGACAACGCCTGCAGTGCTACCGCAATCTCATTGAAATCACCACTTTTCAATATTACGCCCCACACACCCAGGTGATAGAGACCGCTGAGAATCAGGGGATTGGACAGCATGGTGAATACCAGGATGCGGGTGTCACCAAAGCGCCGGCACAGCAACTCGATCATCTGCAATCCATCGCCATGAATTCCGTCGCCGGGCATGCTGTAGTCGGCAATCACGACATCGGGCGAAAACTGCTGGTGCATCTGCACCAATTCAGTAGGCCCCTTGGCGATACCCACCACTTCAAAGCGGTCATCGCGCTCGACTATTTCCTGCACCGCCATCGCCACAATCGGATGGTCGTCGGCTATCAACACAGTGGTCTTTTTCATGGTTTGTATTCCAGTCTCAGTCGTTGGATGTAGGGGGCTCGCCGTCCGTATTCGGCGCGAGGCCCGCCAGTAGTCGCTCTATACCGTCCATGAGTTCAATAACGCCCTTGGGAATTTTGTGCGTGGCGATCAGTTGCTGCTCCAGCGCTTTGCACGCGTCTGCCAGCTGCTTCGCCTGCACCGCCGCCAGCGAGCCGCGCAGCCGATGCAACTGCGGCACCATGGCAGCTACGTTGTGTTGCTGGCAGGCGTCGCGCAGGATTTTCAGGTCTGCGCGCGTGGTATTCACAAACAGTTCATGCAGTCGCGGTGAGAGCGCCACAAACGCCGGCAGTTCTTCCTCCTGCGGCTCAAGTATTTGCGCGGGCGGGCAGCAGCGTCGCAACACTGCGTACAAATCACTCAGGCTCACGGGCTTTACCAGCCAGGCATCCATGCCGGCTGCGACGAAGCGTCGGGTTTCTTCCTGCAGGGCGCTGGCGGTGATGGCGATGATCGGAAGCGTTACGCCCTGCTGACGCAGCGCACTCAATAACTCGAACCCATCCATCTGCGGCATGTTGATGTCGGTCAGTAGCGCATCGAAATCCGGCGACCAGCGCGCCAATGCGTCAAGACCGTGACTTGCCAGGGTGACGCGACAGCCGAGCTGCTCGAGTTGCTCCTTGATCAATGCCTGGTTCATCGGGTTGTCGTCGGCGACCAGCAGGTTCAGGCCCAACTTACCGGGATGCCGAGACAAGCAGGCCCGCACGGCGGTCGGCGGTGCCTGCTGCCCCAAGGCAAAGCTGGCACTGAAACTGAAGCAGCTACCCACCCCGGGTTCGCTGGCCACGCTCAATCGACCGCCCATCAGTTGGGCCAGTTGCGCGCAGATGGACAGGCCAAGCCCGGTGCCAGCAACGGTATGCGCATGTCGGTGCGCCTGGTAGAACGGCTCGAACAGATGAACCTGCTGCTCGGCCGCAATACCCACGCCGGTGTCGGTGACTTGCCACGTCAGCGTAGCCCTGTCGTCGCTAATCGCGGCGCTCAACTGCAGCGTTACACCGCCGTGCTCGGTGAACTTGAGGGCATTGCTGAGCAGATTGGTGAGCACCTGCCGGATACGCCGCGCATCCCCATGCACCCCAACCGGTACACCGGCATCGACATTCAAGCGCAACTGCACGCCCTTGCCCTGTGCGGTGCCGCTGTATTCGGCGACGACCTCCTCGGCCAATGCGAGGGGGCTGAAATCCGCCGACTCCAGCGCCATCTCCCCCGCTTCGATCTTGGACATGTCCAGCACATCGCTGACCAGTTGCAGAAGCATTGAAGAGGAGCGCTCGATAATGTGCAGATAGTTGCTTTGTTGCTCGGTCAACTGTGTGAGCCCCAGCAACTCCAGGGTACCCAACGCGCCATAGAGTGGCGTGCGGATCTCATGACTGATGGTCGCCAGGAACCGCGACTTGGCGGCGCTGGCCTCGGCGAGCTTCTGCTCCACCGCCTTGTGTGCGCTGATGTCGCTGAACGCGCAGAGCACCACCGCCTCGCCGCGATAGCGGGCTGAGGCGAAACTGCCGTGCAATGTGTGGCCGTGGCGGCTGTGGAAAATCACATCGCCGTCGGGTTGCGCCGGGGCAGGATTGAGCCCCCAATGCTCACTCAACTGCGTCACCGCCTGGGCATCCCCCAGCATTCGTTCGGCCAGTGGGTTTTGCATGATCAGGTGCCGATCCGCGCGCCTGAGCACACACAGTGCCACAGGGGCAGTCTGGATTACCGTACGGCTGAAAGTGTCGCTTTCGACGATCTCAAAATGGGCCTGGCGCGCGGGCGAAACCACCTTGCGCGCGTACCAGCGAATCGCCACCCAACTGCTCAACACACTGGCCAGCAGCAGCCCAATGCCGCCAAGCAACTGCCACTTGGCGTAGCCGAAAAAGCTTTGATAATTCAGTTCGTACAACGCGACCCAACCACCGGCACTGGGGCCGCCCATCTTGAACAGCAGGCCTTGCGCAGTGAAATTCAGGCCCTGCCGATAGCTCTGCGCTACACCGACTGCATCTATCAACGAGTCGCCCTGGGGAGACAACAGTTGCAAGCGGTCGTAGATCGGCCGCTCGAACAATTGCTCGGGATCATTGATGCGCTCCAGATCCAACAGGGTCACGATGAAGATCCGACGCTTGACCTCAGGTGTCCACCAGAGCGCATCGGGCAGCCTGAAATCCAGATAACCCAACAGCTCACGGGACTCGCCGGCAATGAAATGCTGCGCTGGCGCCCAGCGCACGTGGACTCCCCCTGTCGAGTCTTTACCGACTGGCAGCGCGGTGTAAATCCGCTCGACTGCCGCCAGGTAGTTCTCCGTTGTCAGCAGCGCACGCCCCGGAAACCGGTCGATGGCAGGCACAGCCATGCTGGTGTTGCCCAGCGCGCCGATGACGAACACCTGCGGTGCCGGGTACACCGAGGTACTCCAGAAACGGCTGTAAAAATTCGCCAGCATCACCCCCAAGGCGAAATTGCCCGGATGCGGGCCGGACGTTACGTGCTGCTGCGCCAGGGTAAACGGCATCGAAAACGTATATTGCGCCGCCTCAAAGATCCGCACGCCTGGCGTGTCGACACGCATTTGCCTCTGTACCGTCAGACCCGACGTCGGTTGGTTCTGCGAGGCCTGGTTGCCGTGTTGCGCAATCCTGTCGATGAATTTTTCGTGCTGATGGATATCACCCACCAATCGGTTGAAATGCAGCATCACCTTGTTGCGCTCTTCGGCAACCACCTTGCTCAACGCCCAATAGCAGGCGGCCAGCATTAACAGGTTAAGAAAAAGCGCGCAGATCAGCACGGTATTCAGGCGCAGGGACGTGCTGGCGAGCTTGCGAATCAAGCTGTAGTTGCGTTCGGGCATAGGTTCAAAGTCCGGTCTCGTAAGACGGCACGGTGGTAGCGGCATAGAGCCAGGCGCTGTATGCCACAGCTGGAGGTGAGTATGGCGTAACACGGCAAGTTCGCCTTGCCAGGCTAGAAGCGGCGCCAAGTTTAAAAAAGGGGGCGTTTTTACCAGATGAGCATCTCGCAACGATTGATCGAGATCAAAAAAACGCATCACCCAGCTGTACCGTTTGCCGACCCGATCTTGTGGCGCTTGCACTTGTCATATTATGGTATACCATCATACACAGATCCACTTACCTCAGACGGAGCAGCCCATGAGTTTCGAAATTCGCAAGATCGTCAGTTACGTTGAAGAAACCTTCATTGAAGGCGGCAAGGCCTCGGACACGCCGGTGACCATGGTCGGCCTGGCCGTCGTGTTGAAAAACCCGTGGCTGGGTCGCGGTTTCGTCGAAGACCTCAAGCCTGAGATCCGCGCCAATTGCTCCGACCTTGGCGCACTGATGGTCGAGCGCCTGGTGGGCATCATCGGCGGCGCCGAGAAGATCGAAGCGTACGGCAAGGCCGCCGTCGTGGGCGCCGATGGCGAGATCGAACACGCGAGCGCAATCATCCATACCCTGCGCTTCGGCAATCACTACCGTGAAGCGGTCAAGGCCAAGAGCTACCTGAGCTTCACCAACAAGCGCGGCGGCCCTGGCACCTCGATCCAGATCCCGATGATGCACAAGGACGACGAAGGCCTGCGCTCGCACTACATCACCCTGGAAATGCAGATCGAAGACGCCCCGCGTGCCGACGAAATCGTCGTGGTGCTGGGCTGCGCCGATGGCGGCCGCCTGCACCCACGGATCGGCAACCGTTATATCGACCTGGAAGAACTGGCCGCCGAAAAGGCCCAGTAATCCCGGCGGCTAACACCCTAATAAAAAGGTATGCAGGAGCGCTCCATGATTCGGCTCACCGCTGAACGCACCCCGGCTGGCACCAGTTATCTGGCGACCGGCCAAGGCCAGCCTGTGGTTTTGATCCACGGCGTGGGCCTGAACAAAGAAATGTGGGGCGGGCAAGTCGTTGGCCTGGCCACGAATTACCGCGTGATCACCTATGACATGCTCGGCCATGGCGCCAGCCCGCGCCCGGCCGCCGGCACGCCGCTGCTGGGTTATGCCGACCAGTTGCTGGAACTGCTCGACCACCTGCAATTGCCTCAGGCCACGGTGATCGGTTTTTCCATGGGCGGCCTGGTCGCCCGGGCGTTTGCCCTGCATTACCCGCAGCGCCTGCAAGGCCTGGTGGTGCTCAACAGTGTGTTCAA
>JACCPG010001718.1:0-17277 GCA_016069955.1 Drepana arcuata
GTTAGTAGCCAGCGATTGGTGGGTTGGCACGCCGGTCTCAATGCGTCACGTGTCGTTAAATATTGTCATGGTGGCAACTTACAAACGATAGTCCCTCTTATCAGCCCTTTAAAGAAGCGCGATATTTTTTTAAGTTCAATTAGTATAGATACAAATATTGTAAACTGAAGCATAACACGAGTCACGTATTACGTACCTACTCTACTTATCACGAAAACGGATTAGCATACGAATGTCAATAAGCTACCCATGGCGATTTACACTTATTTACAATTAGCTGTGCCCGCGACTTCGTTCATGTGGAATTCAACAAAAAAATATTGTTCAGTTTCCAAAATAAAAGTAGTATAAGTTATTCCTTTTAACATCAGCTATCTGCCAGTAAAGGTCCCGTTAAAATCGGTCCAGCCGTTTCAGATTACTCGGAACAAACAGACAGACGAAAGATAAAAATTTCAAAAAATTATGTTTTGGTTTATGAACCGTGTATGCATTTAGTAAAACGAGGTTTTAAAAAAATTACAAACAGACACTCCAATTTTATTTATTTGTATTGACTAGCGAACCGCTTTGGCTTCGCATGCGTACTACTTAAAATATCTTAGTTATATCCTATATTGCATACAAAAAGCGTAGGACAATACATTAGGACTTTTTGACTTTATCGCGTTCAGTTGGACAGACACGGTGGGGGAAATTTTACAATATTTAAAGACACATTGTTTAATTATGTGTTATTCAATCGAGGATAATAGACAATAGAAAAAAAATCAAGTAACAGATTACTGTTTGGTCTAGCTAGAGGTTACAGCTCCTAGCTGAGAAGAAGTCCACGTGTATGTGATGAACACGAATATTTTCAGCTTAGTCTTTGATGAATTCTTGCATAAGGGACGGCGACAGAAGCTGTTTACCTGGATACATACACACATGCGTGTGTATGTATCAACTGTTTGCGGGTGCTACTACGTCTCTGCATCTCTATTAGCAGTGCCTTTGTAGAGACGCGTAGAAGTTTGGGATATCTGTACAGGTTTTGTGTTTTTTCAAGCATTATTATAATATTATTAAGGAATCATTTTCATAAAATTCAAAAGGCGTATGTATAGTCGTGCTGGAGTAACGGCGATGGACTCGCCATCTGTCACGTTGGCACCTAATATACCTCTGGCGGAAAAGTGGGTGTTTGGGTATTTCCTATACACCTCTGCCTACCCCTTCGGGGACCCTTGTGGGAAGGCGTGAGGATATATTATTATTATTATTATTTTCATAAAATGTAAAAATTTAAATACTTATCATTGATTCAAGTTAAGTATCAAGTAAGTTCAACGCGATTGTCGGAGGGCAGAATCTCACAGCAAAACCTACATACATACACACATGATTTTGCATAAATTATTACCATTTTGTATATCCACACCACATATACCACAACATATTATCATATTGTTTCTGGGAATAAAATTCATGCATGTATTGTACACTCGGCGAGAAACCTTCCCAGACGAAATGAAGAACTAAAGTTAAAAAATACCTGTCCCTTAAGCGGCCCCTCCAGGCCTGCTCATGCGTGTTACCAAGTCGAAGTTGTCATAAAACGACCAATGTTGTGAGATCTCTGGGTTAACTAGCAGTTTTACCACATCTTATACATGGGTGTACTTTAAGGGAGAGCGAGGGAGGTCTAGTTAAAGTGGTGCTGATCAACCTCGGTGCAACCGGTTCTGAGAGAACGAGCAAGGCTCCGATAAAGCCGTGATAATAACATTTTGTGTCCAAACAGGAATCGAAGGAGGTTGAGGATATCTTGCGGCTTGCAGGTTTACTGCGCTCAAGAGAGCTTGCTTGTGTGATTACTCCTGCGTTTATATCTACTTCATAGACTAGGTCAGATACCGACATAGTAAAAGGAGATGGTAAAACTAAGAGTATAAAAAAGGAACAATTCCAGTACAAGATGTGGTGATTTATAAAGCAGACTACATGCAAGTTCCACGTGAAGTGGCAAAACACTATAATTCAACTATTATTCGTTGGAAATATTCTGAGCGGCCTCCAATGAGCTACGGCTCCAACTATTTCAGTTTGCCCACCTTGCGTCACATAACTGAGAGAGATAAAAACTAATAGGTTATAAAAACACGAGCATTTCAAGCGAAAAGCACCTCCAAAATGCGTAATTTCTTTTAATATTCTTCAAATTGACCCAATTTCTGTTTGCAAATCCGTTTTCCGAATCTGCTTGTATGTATGCGATGGAGCGTATCTATACGTGACCCGTATTTAATTTGTACTAAAGCCGTAACACATTTCTAATACGACCTCGAATTCAACTACAATATACGGCAGAAAATGTTGTGATCACTTATGAACAACGTCGGCAGCTTAATTGAAGAAAAAAAAATCTGTATTGATTGGATATCACGAACAAAGCCAAAATTGTTAGGTATTTACAATATTTGGCGGATAGAGGGTGCTATTTTATACCTCTGCTTATCCTTCTGCTATCATAAATTCATAAATGAGATAGTTTTAGCTATGTCATGTGATTTAGTTGTAGCGCTATGTATATAAGTACTGTTATGTACGATGAATTTACTACGACCATTGTAAAGACTCCATGAATTCTTAAAGGTTTGTACGGCCTTTTTGTTTTATATATTCAAAGAGACTTCATAGCCATTTGGTGAGAGCGCAAAATATATAAAGTTTTAATGCTACAGCGGACTACGAAATACACTTTTATTGCACAGCAGTATTACGTATTTTGAGAAACCACAATATAAATGGTACTTTTACCAAATATTCAGTTTTATGGGCGCTTAGGGTACACATTAGGTATACATACCTATAATCTGTTTACGAGAGACCACAATGTACCTACACAAATTATCGCAAAACTCGTGTCTTTGACACGGAGTAGTAAAGGTTAAATTCATGAAACAAAGCACGATACTTTTATAAAACGAAATAAAGTGTAAATGTTACCAATCTACTCATAGTGAAGAGTTGATAGATCACCAAATAACGTAATTCGAATTTCGAACCTACGCAACACGGCAACGAATGAAAATTGATGTATACTCTGCAAGATGTTGTTACAACACTTGCCAACACAATCTCACGAGTACTTACCTAAAGTATTTTTAAAGACACCAGAGAGAAATTTCGCAATAATGGGCGAGATAAAATAGATGGTCGGGAGAAAATCAATTGGGGTGTGTGCGTGGCTCCCTGTTCCCCGGGTGAGCCGAGCCGGGAGTCACGGCCAAGGTCGGTCATATCCCCTCCCCTTTCCCTCCCCTCCTCCAGGTCCTCGCGCACCTCCCTGCCGCGTCACCGTCGATACCAAGCCACTCATTGAGCACACTCACACACACACCAACAATCACCTTTTATATATCTACAGAGAAATTACACGTGCCTAGATAATTCAGCTGGCATGCGAAAGGCGACATGATGAAGCAATATTAGTTTCAAACGTAGGGTTCGCGGTCGGCAGTTTCACAAAATCTATTTAGGTTAGCCCCTTTGAAACCAGTAACTTTCAGGGGCTTGGAAAATTTTGGCGAAATTAGGCATCGCGGCTGGTGATTGTATAGACGGATCGTACTTGTATGGTACGATAAGATTATCTGTGGAGTGCCTTCCTTTATTATTCAGCGTATCGCACCACAGATAAGAGGATAAATTTGTTTGTGCTCAGTACGATGGTATATCATGTTCGTGATTGGCACTCGCTCAATAACAGAACCCAGTAATGAATATCACTTATAGTCGTGATTATCAATATAATTTAAATAATTGCCGTCGACGGTCTTCCGTCTTAAATGGAAATAATTAAAGATTGAGATCACAATCATAAATATACTATATACCAAGCACTGCTAACGCTAACATAGTTGCAAACGTCTATTCGATTTCGGTAACGTTTGAATTTTTGGTGAAAAGCCAATATAATCACACAGTCCAAATGTTAGAAATCTTACTGAAATATATTGTTTGAGCGATTGCCAAAACCTCTTACGTGTTCGTGAACCGTAACTTGTTCCGTCTTTTTGTGAGCTATTTCTTGTTTAAAGATAAATTGTAAAAAAATTAAATAAACCAAGCCGTGGTGGCCGAGTGGTTCGAGCAGTTAGTCGCCTGCGACGCAAAGGTCGCAAGTTCGAATCCCGACTGTACCAATGAGTTTTTTCTGAACTTAAGTACAGTGATTAGTCACACCACGAGCTTTACGGTGAAGGAAAACATCTAGAGGAAACCTGCATACGTCTGAGAAGAAATTCAAAGGCGTATGTATAGTCGTGCTTGAGTAACGGCGATGGACTCGCCATTTGTCACGTTGGCACCTAATAAACCTCTGGCGGAAAGTGGGTGTGTGGGTATTACCTATACACCTCTGCCTACCCCTTCGGGGACCCTTGTGGGAAGGCGTGAGGATATATATATATATATATTTAGATAAATTGTCATACCGTGTCCAATCAGAAGCCACAGACCCTCAAATGTTGAGGTAAGCGAACATTCAAAACGGAAGCACGAAATATTGCCCAACAAAACGAGGCCACAATCAGGTTTCACCTTTGCCTCAATGCCTTCTCGCCTGAGCCGCGCTTTACAAAACGTAAACTTGGACTTCAATTTATAAAATTGCAAATCGATACCAGGTCCGCGATAATGAATTCACGAGACGTGCATCTGTATAGATAGATAACCGAGATATATCCGATTCAAAATGAAGAAGAATAGGTGACATTTATTGAGCTTAAGCTTAGAATAGGTATTGGAAAATACTCACAAGAGTAACATAGTATTGGATCCGCCTAGAATTGGCTGTCTAGACAAGGATTAGGACTAGTCGTGATATCCGTAAATCACAGTTTACGACTCTATATTTACCATAACTTGAGATTATCACAAGTTGGTGAACGAATGTCTCGTCTACATTATAAATTATATGAGTCCTGTATAGATGTGAAGACAATGCCCTTTTATTTGTCGGACAAAACAAATGGTTATATTATCATTCTCCATTTACTGTGTGAATATTCGCAACGTACCGCAAGTGTAATAACCGAGGGTAGTTGAACATTTTTCATTGTTCTGCGTAAGGCGCATTGATAATGAGTCGCGGGGGACGTGGGCGTTACCTCGCAAGCGAAGTATTCTAAAACTTCACCAGTTTCCAGTTTCATGTCGACAAAAACCGTAGATAGACTCCAGTGAAACAATTATTTTCAGCCGTTGAATTTTTCCTCTGGATTACTTTTGGTCAACCACACGGAATAGGCAGAGACGCGTGACAAGAAAATTTTATTGCCTCACAAAGACCGAGTTTTGTTGGCAACGCAACTATATCCACAAATTATTTTTGAAGTTTTCCTTTGTTTCTATATGCCGTTGATTCACGAACCAAGAATTATACCGTAAAAATGTATACCACTACTTCATTAATGCTATTTATAGAAAATAAACGTAGCAAGATGCGAGAGATACCAAACGAGAAATTATTTATTTGCGACCACGGAGAGTATGTAGAGCCAAGTATCTATATCTGAGAACAAAATAGTTACGTCGTACGTAACTATTTTGTTCTCAGATCAAGAGTGTCAAATCTCATTTTATTGTATAAACATTTGATATGGCAACATAGTAACGAGGTGGGTAGGTGTAGTGGCGGGGCTCTCGCAGACCTCCATTGAGCGACTCCCGGGCTGAGGCGTCTATTTTTAAGGGCCAGGGGGAGTTAAGAAGGGGCCTTGCGTCACTCCCTCACCCCTCGAGCCCAGCCGCCAGCGAATTCAGAATGAGCGCGATTTCTACTTGAGGGTGGATGCCTAGTCTACCATTTTAGAGTACCTACTTTTTAAGCTTGTCATTGAAACGGAAAATTTGGAATTCTCAAATTGGCGCGTGTTATTTCCTTCTCATTATTTTGTAATTATTTGTTTAAGGACTTTTTCATACGGAGTCTATTCGATTTAATTATCAGGGTAAGTGTATACCGACTATAAATACGACAGGACACATTCACCTACGAAACATTTTTCGGAATTGTATTGTTAAGATGATATGTGTAGGTTGGGTCTAGTGAATTCTTACAAAATTATGTAGCCCGTTAATTGCATAGAGACGGATATAGTGATATTAAAAGTATATATCATATACTACACCGTTTTTATCTGATTAGTTTAATTTCTACGCTGAAAATAATATGATCGATGAAATGTCCACACGGGGAAAGTTAGAACATTAAAAAGAGTAGGTACTTCTTAGATCCTGTGTGTAATGATGAACAATAATTAAATATATATAAAAACCTACCTAGCTACCTACGGACCTAACCATGACGTATGGTCGTTCTATTGCTAGCGCAACTCAAGAATTTTAAAGGATAAAATGTACACAAATGACGTTTATCAATCTCTACTTTTTGCACTCTTGGTACGTACTATCGGTATCATATTATGTGATACCGATAGTACGCCATAGTATGGGTTATTAAAAAAACCGTTATCAACTTTGTCGTAAGTAATACAAGACAAAAAAAAATAATAATCCATAGATTTCGGTACTGTTTACTTTGAAATGGGAGGCGTTACCGAAGAATATGGAATGGTGTTTATTAATATTAGTAGGTACAATGTAGTAAACCTAGTACAATATTACATTTTAAAACACGTTTTCAAAGCATCAGCGTTAGCGTTCTATGTTACTTGTTTTCTTTGAAAAAAGAAAAGAAAAAAGTATCCGAACATATCTCTAGCACATGTCACCAGTTCCCACGGCACACAAAGACACCGTTGTGAAACCGCCTTGTGGTGTCTCCATTAAAACAGCCTATTATCATACTGCCAATATAACACGTTAATTGGACAAAACAGTTTGTGTAACACTTATGACTCGGGGCTGTCACCGTCACGTACTATTGGTATAATTATTTAAGAGAGCGAAAAGGACATATTTATAGATATACATACATCACATACACCTGTCCCGTAGACATTCTTGGCTTGACATGTCATATAGCATGTCTTTGAAAATACATATTCATACGCAATCAATGCGAATATTGTGAAATTGGCTGTTAACATCATTCGTAACAATAGGATTAGGCAAATTGCTATTATGCATAAGAGCTGTAAGAATTTATTTGATTATAGGGGTGTTTGCACAACAATTATGATAAAGACATTTTATAAAACAGAATCGCGTATGTGCCGCAATCAAATATCGCTCTCGCTGAACTTCTTGAATTACGAAATTCTTGAACCCCTTTTACTAACAAAAATTATAGAAAAGTGTTGAACAAAGTAAGGACACTTACATCATTTGATTTCAATTAATAGTATCGCGTGCATATTTTCATGCGGAAAATGTGAAATTTCATGATGTGCGTGGCGGGCGGGTCGTATGAGGACGAAAGAAAATATACCAATGAAGCCAGATTTTAGGCCCGTGAAGCCGCGGGGCACAGCTAGTCTCGAATTATTTTCACATTCAATAAAAAAATGTTAAAACAAGTAAAAAGTAAGGATATCAGTGGAATCACAAGTCAGGAATCGCATACCTTTTTAACAGAGAAATAATTTCAAAATCGTATATGTAAGTAGTACCGGAGAAAGCCATACATCCAAACTCACAAAATTTGGCTCTTCATAATATAAATGAAGATATATGTAGGTAGATTTAGTCTAAATAATTCTTTGTTTATCCCTACGGAAAAATGAAAAACACGGAACTGGATGTGAAGCGAATAAGTTTTAAACCTTTGAATCTAACCATGCTGCCTTTATTACAGAAATGCGTTATATATTTTTTTTTGTATAATGGAAATTCAAATATTCGTCGGCGAAACGAAAGCTATTTAGTCCCTAATTGTAAATCCCATAAAACGATGCATATGCTCTGTAAATCGTATCATAAAGGATCATTCCGTCACCTCGACCTTCTTCTCTTTTCTTCTCAGCATATATGCGTCCACTGCTGGACATATGCCTCTTGCATGGATTTGCAAGCTGATCCTGATGCGGCGATCCTACTCCAGGTCAGCCCTGCCGTCTTTTTAATGTCGTCCGACCATCGACCTCGACCTTACAGTTGAGGATATTAATACGTGGAACAAAGTCACCACAGTCGACATCGATAAATTGTTAAGTCACACCAGTTTTGGTGAGACTATTTTTAGACCACAATTTATCGATTTGGTATTAATTAAAAAGATCAACTTTCGAACAACCGTTTTCGATCGACCTCGACGTAATTTTTTTTAGTAATCTGTTTTTATATAACAAAGATATAACTTCTAATATCATCGTAGGCATCGTTAACCGTTTATCAACAGACTTGTTGTTTTTTTTACATTACTATTTGTTTTGTAGATATTAGAAGACTAATACACTCGCCATCTGTCACCTAAATATTTCTCACGGGAAAAGAGGATGTTCCATTTCCGCCTACCCCTTCTGGAACCCTTATGATAGGCTGTTTATCATAGGCTTTTGCGCGGGGTATCACCCGCACGATACCGTCGTCGTGATACTGGTAGTATCTCCAGCATGAGACCCGTTTCTTACTCCGTGTTCTCTCGTTTCCGCGGGCAATTGCCACACGAACCCGAACTAAGAAAAGTGATCTATGAGCCTTAATTTTGTTTAAACTTTGTCTACACTATCGCATAATGTAATTACAGTCTGTAAGAGAGAATAAACAAATAAATGTTCTAGAAAGTCTAGCTCTTATTATATAATTTAATCTTGCGTGTCTGTATTAGATACGTAAAGAGGTTTTACTAAAATATCCTTTTCGTTCTAATAAACAAACCCAATTTCGTAAGCAACTTTATAAAAACATTTTTCTCCCCTGACAGCCTTTTACGTAAGTAGGTACAGCAGGTATGTATAACACAATTTTCCATCGCGAGTTTGTTTGTTTGAACTGTTTACTGACCTCGATTTCATACTAACGAAATATTGTTTGCCGCTCAAGGCTTGTTTACCTGAAACATTGAAAACAACCCCATTAAATTCGTGAATAATTACGTTATATCAAGAGAGCTTGACGACATGTCAAGATATTGAGCAAATTGCGGGCAACGCAGAGTTGGTATCTATGTTTATGAGAACCGTCTTAGCGATTATTATTATACAGAAAAACATACTTGTAATTAGTTGAATCCATCTATAGGTAAACACATTTTTTTATATACAATATACATATAAAATGAAAAGTAATTTTCTGTACGCTCTAAAAGTTCGAAAAGTTCTGACCGAATGAGTAATTTTTTTAAGAGACTGGTGAATGTGGACGAAGCGAAAGAGGTATGTAAGTCTAGAGAGAAGTGGCGCTAGGGACTTTGCGTGATGATATGTATGTATGATGTAAATAGATGATGATGAGTTTATCTCATCATCATCGCACTTGTTAAAAGTTCCGAAAAACTGTCATAATGAGATAGGTTTATAGATCATAAAGGTTTTGCAATTGCAATAAAAATTTGCAGGTAATCAGATTTAAAAAAAACCCTTCACTATCAAAGAATAAAAAGGAAGACCTCGGTACAGGCTTTACATGGCAACAAAAAGAAACCGTCGAACGTAACGTACGCAAAAACAATCATACTTTGCAAAACAAGAAATTGCATCAAAGGTTTTAAGGAATATTATACTTTGTAGTGCGGTCGCAGTTGCTTAGAAAGTTCCATCAGCGTTTAAAAACGGCGCGTTGAGTTTTTAATTGGACAATTAAACTTGCAAACTTGTTCGGGAAACCTGTTTGGTGAGATGTCAAAATTTTGCAACCATAGAGCAATTTATGATGTGTCAAGCGTGACGAGACAGCGCGTCACACAATTTGTGTAATGATACATTTGTTGATGGATAATGTTATGCGACTCAATGGGACTAAATAACCATTATGAAAAAAATACATACAAATAAATTTACATAACCTGTAGTACAACATTAAATATATGGCATGTTTCAGCTTTCATTTTGACAGTCGATCCAAACAAGCATCAACTGTCAAAGTATATTTTCTTTCATATAAAAAGTTTACTTTATTTTGGTACTTGGTTACTTACATACGGGGTGAACAAGTGCGAACGTTTTCAACTGTCCATATAAACGCACGTCAAGTGCGAAGCCACATTGGAAATAATTCATTTGTGAGCCTTGGAGCCGGCCGACGACCTCGGAAAATAGGAACGGTCAGCGCATTACCAACCAAACTCGATGGTAACTCGACTCAATTAACATTAAAAGTTCTGACAGTGAAGTAAAAACAACCACAATGGCAAGTTTATGAGGAATGATCCGGTGAACCAAACCAGCGACGTCCTCTTCCAGTATACATAAAACATTTATATGATGAATAGGGGTGGTTATAAAAAAAAGCCGTGGTGGCCGAGTGTTTCGAGCAGTTGCCTGCGACACAAAGATCGCAAGTTCGAATCCCGACTGTACCAATGAGTTTTTCTGAAGTTAAGTACAGTGATTAGTCACACCACGAGTTTACGGTGAAAGAAAACATCGAGAGGAAACCTGCATACGTCTGAGAAGAAATTCAAAGGCGTATGTATAGTCGTGCTTGAGTAACGGCGATGGACTCGCCATCTGTCACGTTGGCACTTGATATATCTCTGGCGGAATGTGGGTGTGTGGGTATTACCTACACACCTCTGCCTACCCCTTCGGGGTCCCTTGTGGGATATATATATTATTATAATATCTTCGCGCATTTCCATGAGAACACCCGAACGGATAAGTAGAAGTGTGACACAGTCGCCATCTCTCAGACAAGACCGTCGTCGAATACATAATACGTGTTTAATATCTAAAAATGCTGGTTTCTTGGTAAATCTATGGACTGTGCTCAAGTTCATAAAACCCGTTGGCACCTACCACCGAGGTTAGAACCCGAAGTGCTACTTAAACCATTCGGCCACCACAGCGGCTTGTATGAGTCATAACAAAAATTCATCATAGGCTTAATGTAATCGTTATTCAATAACACGCCTATCTAGCCGGCACAATTAACAGTTATACCTATATTTGATACTTAGTATTCACAATCGAGTTGACGTAGTACGGTAAGACCCTCGTCTAATGCATAATGATGTTGTTTCGATGGAAATTCAAACGCGAGCGAATAATACAGGAGCGATGGGATGCGAGTCTACAATTTGGTGAAAATTCATTTTAATACCAAGGTTATTTCATGGCGCCGCATCTAATCTAAATCTTGCGTGTATTTATCAGCGTTGTTGCGACATCATTTTGATGCCAGGTACTTTTATTTTTACAAAGAATTGGTTAGCACTGCGTATTGTATTTAGACGTGGTAATTGTGCTCCCGCGCAGAACTACAGTGGATTAGTTCACCGAACCACTTAACGACTAGTTGTTGTAGTTGTAATCAATGCTTTAGCGTATCTATACTGTATCTATGTAAGTTTTAAGTAAAAAAATCCTACAATTATAATAAACTAGCTTATGCCCGCGACTTCGCCCGCGTGAAGTTCGAAAAAGTAGCTTATGTATTATCCTGCTAGAATCGGGTCAGCCGCTATGCCGTGAAAGAGCATCATACATTATAATATAAGAACTTAGAATTTTTCAGGATTAAAAAGAAGCATATGTCCTGTTCCTAGGTATAAGCTATCACTATTTAAACTTTCAGCCAAATCGGTTCAACCGTTTGGCCGTGAAAGAACCGCAAACATAAAAAATTACAAACTTATAATATTAGTAAGATATATATCCTCACACTTCCCACAAGGGTCCCCGAAGGGGTAGGCAGAGGTTTATATGTAGTACCAACACACACACTTTCCGCCAGAGATATATTTAGGTGCCAACGTGACAGATGGCGACTCCATCGCCGTTACTCAAGCACGAATATACATACGCCTTTTGAATTGCTTCTCAGACGTATGCAGGTTTCCTCTCGATGTTTTTCTTCAACGTAAAGCTTGTGGTGTGACTAATCACTGTACTTAAGTTCAGAAAAACTCATTGGTACAGTCGGGATTCGAACTTGCGATCTTTGTGTCGCAGGCAACTAACTGCTCGAACCACTCGGCCACCACGGGTACTTAAAAGTAAAATATAATATCACGCCTTCCCACAAAGATGCCCGAAGGAGTAGCCAGAGGTGTATAGGTAGTACCCACACACTTACCATACTTAAAAGTAAATCGAATTAATCCTAGTTGAAGTGAATACACGCCCCAACAGTTTATCAAACGACCTAGACAATTGTTCTCTTGTAGGCGGCAAATGGAGAAGCAAACATTCGCATTGTAGGGAGCATTGCACTCCGTCAATGCACATAGACCGGCCTCGGCGACACGCGTCATGTTTGTTACAATGGTTGTAAGATAGATATGGCCTCTAACAAACACCTTGTTTCAATTAGTACATACATACACGTTGCGTTGGATGGCAGGCATATTATCTAGAGCAAACTATACTGTAGGTTTGTAATGGTGCTAGAAATACAAAAAATATGGCTACTGAATGTATCCAGGAGAACTATGAAACGGCGCTATATATTCATTTTCATCATAAACGTACATTGCAGCCATGACCTAAACGTTTGACTTATTGCATTCTATATAAGTATATATATCTAATTATTGCATCGTCACAAGTACTGAACGTTATTTTTAAATACTCCTAAAATCTGGTTTCCTCCTGATGTATTCGTTCGCCGTACAGCTCATGGCCTGATAGAATATATAATAAAAAATATTTACCTAGACCGCTAGGGTTTTAACTAGCAAGATTGACTTTACAAGTATCTACTTAAACTATTCAGCCACAATGCTCATTTAATATGACTATAATTAAGATTTTCGTACATGTCGTGAGGTAACACCATGAGGAATATGAGTAAAGAGATATAAAATATAATGCAGTAACATCTCAACATCACGTACAATGTATAACGAAAATCAAGATCGCCATCCAAAGTTTAAAAACTGAGTATTTGCCCAAAACGGAGATACTAACGACTGCGAAACTGAGAGCATTGAACTTAAAATGGCGGTGTTTTAAAGTAAGCGATGTAAAAAGTTATTATAAGACAAACAGACTGTACTTAGATTAACAACGTTGATTAAGTCAAGACAAAATATTTTTCTTTTCTTTTTTACAAAATTTTTTCTTACAAAATTATATATCCACAAAATATAAAAACACATGAAGTACAATATAGTTAAGAGTTTCCAGGAAGTTGTCCTTCAATTCAAGAACATAATCAACAGCTGCTTCTCTGCAATGATACACGTAGTAATTTTAGATCTAGTCACGAACAAATGAATCCACTATCTAGGAACGTAAACAAATATAAACCTTCGTAAAATTTTAAACTGTAAGGTACACCAATTGGAAGAAAACTTAAAAGGTATGCACAAAAAAACAAACCATTTATTTAAAATGCTACTGTTTCGCGGCTGCTAGCTAAATAGTTTACGACATACAAGCGGAGAAAGAGGTACTGCACCGAGACCGAGAGCGGTATTTTTGCTCCGCTCGTTACTTAGTATCCTGGGTGCACGGACCAGGACATCTTACATGATCGCTTTTACAAATATGTTATCAATAATTATTGAATAATCATTGGCATTCTCTATCGCAGAGGGTGGAAAGAGAAGCGAGGACTTTGCCCAGGAGGTGGCTTTGGATTTCTTCTCATTCGTATGCAGATTTCTTCTCGAAGTTTTCAATCACAGTAAAGCTCGTGGTGTGACTAACTACCGATCTTAAGTTAAGAAAAATCATGATATCATATATAATCATGAGATAAATAATCTTCATTTTATCTTAATATATAGGGTCATTTAAAAATAAATGCCGGTTACAAATTTGACGGGAGATGTAGGCGTGTACACCCACGCAAAGAGAATTATCCGAGAAAAATTAAACTTTCTCTATGTTAACAAACGTAGGCACTATCTATGCATAGATAGGTATAATATATTGACATTACGGTCCGCATTTACACCGTAGATAACCCTACCTGCAGCATACAAATGAATGACAAACGGTTCTAATACAGACTCGAGGCGACACACTCGCAACACAATACGATACTTGTCACTATTCGCACCGGCGCGGCGACGCGGCCACGTATCTAACCGTTCGACGTAACAACCCGTTGTTGAGAACACAAGTTGAATACACAAGCTCTCAGATGTCATATCATCTAAAATGTTGTACGAGCGCTGCTACAGCTCCAAAGAATATCACTCAATTTCATGTGATAGATAATATCTGGTCACGTGGAGATAATAGTTGTGTCGTGAGATAATTTCCTGAGACACAACATACACCTAAAATTTAGTACTAAATCATGCATCAAACAGAGCTAGATCTTGGCCGGAAATCCATACGATTTGTGAAGACACACTTGGAGAGTTAGGAAGTTCGAACAAGCTACGCTACGATCTATTTTATTCATGAACTATCCTAGTTGGTGCTTGTTCGATATAGTACATGAATGTTTACAAATTATCTCACGGAGCGGTTGCATCTGCGTTGGTATCAACATCCTGGAATGCAACAGGAATCCATCCTGATATCAAAACACATGTTGGAACCTCGACTACAGGAGATATTAACCAAACCTAACCTAAATAAATATCACGCGTTTATTATATATATAAGGATTCAGGCCACTCCAATTTGAAATTGTCTAAAGTTGATTATGTCATAACGTCAAAATATAAGGTCCTATTTTCTTTAATAGTTCGTTAGTAATATGTTCTTTTTTTCCATTCAGTAACGAATGCTAGAAAGGTAGTCTGTCGAAGTCTACAAATTATGCAGTTAAAGCTGACCTAATTAACTATGTATTTGAATAAGACTGCGTTGCGAGCTACGACAGGGATTGGTTTGAAGTGTCACAGGGTATGCATACCGTACGGTCAATTGAGTCAGAGATTGGAATAAGCGCCAATATAAAAAGCTGTTTTCGTTTTTCTTCATCAAATCTATATAAGTAAAAATCAATGTTTGCATATCTTCCGAAACCTATGATCAGATTGGGATAAACCTTTGGTGGGGTGTGAACCAGAAGAAAAATGCTTGCCAATTTTAGGAGGCATTGCAACACATACCGAATGCAGCTAGTGAACATAAATATGCTCCATTCTGATCGGAGTACGAAATTCGAAATAAATATTTTCTTGGAAAACGATTTAGTACTGACAGATAGATATAAATTGTAGTTAAAATTAAGGACATTCTACTTTATGCGACAAGGGTGAAGCATTACAGACTACAGTCCAAGTCAATGTGTTTTAAGTACACATGTAGGCGAGTCTCAACACGGCAACTGTGGGTCGAGTGGAGTGTATAAATTATTACAACACCATATCAAGAGCAGGTTAGTTGCGGAGTAACGCGATCCAGTCTTATAAAGGTAGACCAGTCGCTTGCGTCCCGCTTGGCGATAAGTCATGAACATACAGCGATATCGATGGAAACTAAGCCGGGTCGAGCAAGCACAAACCTAAGCCCTTTATCGAATCACGACTAGAGAGTCACGAACTAACCTAGTGTTTGGGATCTCTCATTTCCCGAAGACTATACAATACAGGCAACCATTGTGAAAGTTGGCGACCCGCAGATACAATAAAAATGCACTAACTATGGTACACCGAGGTGAAAGTTTGTGACATTGACTAATGGATGTGACACGGAGCGTATTCGTTAAGTGGATTTTTAACTAGTGCCAGAAATTCCATGCCAAATTTCGCAGCGCCATTTCGTGGCGGGACTGCTCGAGTTTATAAGAACCGGCGAAAATCATCAGCATATCGACTTTGGCAATTTCGCGGTGGTCGGTGTGGCAACAGCGCGGGTGTTACGTAACGCGCGGGACGCGGCGCCGCCAGGTTACTGACCTGTATGGTCCACCAGTGCCAATTCGCCCATCACATCACATCACGAAATCTCCATTGCACAAACACGATGCAACGTTGAATTGAGAACAAAAACAAACGATCCTTCGCGGTAGATACGCAAACGATGTCAAGGCAGATAAAGTGCCTTCCAATGCATTCAACCCACATTACATTATCCACATATATTGCTATCTTAAAATTATCTTAATTATTATGTATCTTAACGTCGCCATAGTGGCCAGCGGAGTAGTATCTCAGCAAACCCTGAGAAGTTTTTCTCGGGGATTTTTCGAGGGATTTTCTCGGAATTTTAATCAAATTTGCACACTATGTGCAGTTTGATCCAACATGAAAGATAGGATAGCTTACATCTCAAACTTGGACCCGATAGCTGGCGCTGTGATCGTGTTACGGGCAATTTAACTTTTACACCCATGCGAAGCTGGGCGGGAGAGCTAGTACTACTAATATATTAAATGGCAAAGTTTGTGATTAGGGATGTTTGTTCCTCAATCACGCCGAAAACGGCTGAACGGAAATAAATGAAATTTTACCCAGATATTTGGCACAGATATTGATTATTAGCTGGATTAACACTTAGGATATGTTTTGTTCCAAATTAAAACCAGATATAATAAACTAATAAAATTTTATGCGCGTGAAACCACGGGGCACAGCTAGTATGAATACAAAGAATTGAAAAGAAACAAATGGTTATATTAAGTTAAGAAAAACTCAAACTTGATCAGAGAATTTCGAAAACTTGACTTTGCTGGTACCTGCTTAAAGCATACCTCCAAAAAGCCAGCATGAAGCTTGTAAGTTAAGTAATAAATAGCTAACTTTTAATATATAAAATAACTTTTAGGCTCATAATTAAAAAGCAAGTTGAAAATCTGAAGCCTGCTTTTTATATTATAGCGAATTTGAGTTCTTAATCAAATAAAGTTATTTTCTGATAATAAAATCTTGTATCTTGTTGTCAATTCTGTAAAAATCTCTGTTACGAGACCTTGGTTTTCCTAAAAGATTTAAAACGAGCAGGAAACGCAAGACCAGGCGCTTTGTTGCGGCAAGAATAACGTCAGACTGTTGCCATATCCGGGATCGGAAGACTGCAATTACTTATTTATTGAGAAAAGTCAAAATCAAAATGCTTGACGTTCTAAACTCTAGTGTAGTATGTATACTACTCTGAACAGTACAGCTACTCAAGGGAGATTATTACTCTTGGGGTTCTTTAATTAAAACGTGATCTTAAAACTACCATGGCACTTCCATTGAGACATCGGGGGGTTATGTAAGGGCCCCATCGGTGGTACTTACCCATGTCACCGAATTTGGCACAAACATGAGTTGGC
>JACCPG010001719.1:0-17683 GCA_016069955.1 Drepana arcuata
TTAACCGTCAAACAGCCAGTTATAGAATAATTCGTGTTAAAATGAGGCCGATTGATATGAATGTCAACTCGTTATGGTAAACACCTTGATCATAAGGAGCTCAAGCTTTGTTAAGTTCAAATTTAGTTTTCATACACATATCGACATTTTTTACGGAGGCAAACGAATATAGATATGTACCTTTATTGTTTAGATACTTTAGATTAACGAAAGGACTGACTTCTATCCTTTGGGAGCATTTGCATCTGCAGAATAGTGAGGGAAAATTAATGCATAGTGAGGGTGAAGACAGGAGTAGAGATAGGGAAAGTCAATAAAAAATAAGTGTTTATCATTTTTGTACAACATAATATATCGCTGCTGTTAATTTATGACGGTAAAAAAAATGTGGTCAACAGACAGACTATTACGGTTCACACTATAATGTGAAAATACCTAGGTAGATATTTTTTTTAAATGTATACTAAACATTACTTGTAACACTTTGTAGGTTATAACAATACGACAAGTACATGTATACAATTGTACTACATACCACTATATGTATATCACAACAACATGATCTTCATAATAAATAGTTATTCTTATGTCGAGTTTTGTGCGTGAAGACATATTGAAATATGTTACAAAATTAATTTCACCCGCAAAACTGGGTAAAGGTATATGTAACTGAGTCGAGACCTACTCCTAAAATGGTCAGACAAGTGTTCTCAATGAGAACAACGTCGCTGTCAAGGTGTACGACCTCCTGACAGCCAACGCAGACTATGCGCACAGACACTAATAACACTTGCGAAGATCGAATGTCGACCAATGAATCACACTACAGTTAGGTGTCAACGCACTTCACTGCTGCAGCATAGAAGAACGACGCGAGCGCAACCCGGGAGCGCCACAGACTAAAGCTTTCTTCGCTCCAGAGCAGAGGCGAACGGCCGGGCCCAAAATAGCACCCGGCAGTGCACCGGGAGTCGGGACACCCTGATGACGAATTCCCCAACGCCTCAAACAATTCTTTGTTTCACGTCACATAACAATAGATTTTCAGTACAAACCAGATACTATTAATACATAAAAAAAAGTAATATGAAGCACATAAAGGCAGACGTAATCAATCAGTGAGTGGGTACTGTATTGTTGAAAAGCTGCTTGTTTTTCTGAAGGTGAATATAATAATAAAAGGCACACAGATGCCAATTTTCGGGACTGCTGGCCCATCATAAACTAAAGATGTTGGACTCTTGCCAATTGTGGGCTAGATTGGTAACTAGTTAAACATGTGTTTGATAATAATGGTAGCTATACAAACATTCATATTATCCCCACCAATTTTAAACCATAATAGGTCTTTCTTACCTTCATAAATGCGTAATTGGTATATTACATACATACATAGCATCACGTCGTGTCCCTAACAGGGTAGGCAGAGTCGGTATATTAGCTATAATATCATATCATATCATCATGCTTAGTCCCTAAATAAATTATTAAATATATTAAAAAAAGTATTTATTTTCATTTAGTTACAATTTAGTTACAATTAAAATGCAATATTTCTCATAAGTTTATTGCATATTAAATATATAATCCTAAAAAGGAGTGGTACTCTAATCCCTCTGCCTTATGAGGGACAGGAGTCTGAACTGATGTTTTGAAACATATTATATACTTGGACTGTGAATTCATCTATTTGAGGAAGGTTGAGCAACAGGGCGTATGTCACATTGGAACCAATTGATAAATTACATATCTTCAAAAGGGGGCTAGTAACTTGTTTCCCACAAGGTTTTGTAGGGAGAGGTATGAAGATAAAATAATAAAAGTCTCATCAGACTCAAGACAAGTTATCCTAGCATTACACCTTACATGTTGATTTTTCCCTCTAATAAAGTGTTTGAATACTTTGGAAAGGCAAAAGATATGTTTTGAGCAATTTTTCTCATAAACATATTGGTCTTAGTGAGCCAGATATAGGTGCTTAATATTCTTTATTAAACTGAATATTACAATATCTCTATATATTAAGTATGCTTTATGGACTATCTGTAATAATGTTTTGTAGTAAAGTAATGAAATGTGGTGGCCAGCCAATAAAATTAAGATTCTAGGTTTGAAACACAGCAGTAAGCATAGTGACTAATATGCATAGTACCAATGATGTATAAACTGAGGTAGATACGTCATACCGCGCTCGTCTTGGCTAGCTCAACACAAGCCAACTGGCTTGAGTCAACTTAGTGTCAGCTTGACTGGCAACGACGTAGCACGTATTCAGCATTTCGGATAAAATGCCTTCTTGTGTGTTTAGAAACTGCAAAACATATACTGGGACGAATGTAAGACACAAGAAGGATGTGACTTTTCATTTATAAGTATTGGTTTATCTATTTTATCAATAAAAAATATAAAATCAAACATTGTATTTTAATCCGAATTAATTCCCGCGACGTTGCCGCTTCGGCACCGGCGCGAACGAGACAAGTAGCGCGTTACGTTTAAGAGCGACAGAGAGAACGATAAGAGCCCTTCATATTGACACGTGGCGATTTTGTTCGTAAGAAAAATGGGGATGTTGGGCTAATCAGTCACAGGCTATATTTTAAAGTTGGGTGTTTTGTTTTTGTTGAGGGTTTGACTTAATTTCAAGAATTCTATTCTTGAAAATTGAGGATTGAGTGAGGTTATGTTATTTTAGAAACACATGAAACAGTAAATAGTTTCCTGTATAAATAAAAGGAAATAGATTAACTAAACTAGAAGTAAAGCCTTTAAATGTTGTTTTTTGTTATTTCAGGTAAGTTACTCTGTTTAGAATGTGATAATTATCTTAAAACTTTGTATTTAATTGTGTTGTTAATAAAAGAAAAATTTGTTATTTCAGAAAACGCAAATATCGTCTTTATTTCATTTGTTAAGGCATATTACTATTATATATATATATATATATATATATATATATGTTTATGATATATAGATAGAGAGATAGAGAATGTTATATAGATTTCCTAAAGACGGACTGATGAAAGACAAATGGGTAAAAATTGTTAGAATCCAGAGACGAGTAGATGATTGGATGCCAACGACATACTCGTCTATTTGTTCTCAACACTTTCTGTAAAATGACAAATATTAAACAAAAAAAATATTCGCAAACTGATAAAAACAGCAATTCCTGTAATTAAGGTAATTGAGAATTTTTTTTGGTTATAATATTTTAATGGGTTTAAGTTACGTAAAAAAAAGAAGAATGAAAAGTTTGTGTAATATTGAGTGTCGTTAGATTCCTCGCAATGTCCAGTATCATAACCTGTGAATTGTAACCACCAAATTCAATTATAGAAAAAATCTTTTTTCATTTATTTATTTAAACATTTTTTTATTTCTTTGATAACCTACCCATTTCTCCCGCTTACACATTTTGCCCCAGTTTACTCTAGAGTCGACGTCTGAGACTGTCATTGGCTGTCGATTGGTCGGCCAGAGGCAAACATTGTTAATAACATGTTATCTCTTTCTGACAAGTAGGATTTATATACTTCGTGTCCTTTTAATCATGCAGTGTTCTTATTGCCGTTGTGTGAGTTGTGTATTGTAGCTATGTGTAGGTATAGCATAAAATTTGCCATGTTTTTACTTCATAATCTAAGAGTATAACGTCTCTATAGATAAAACCTCATTGCATAGTACAGCTTCTTAATGATGGTACCACAAGTTGTTTCATAGGCACCTAAATATGCATGCCGCAACAGAGGTGTTGTAACACTTCTACAGAGAAGTGTTTTTTGCAAAATGGCATAAAAAATTGCATTAACAAATCTCATAACTAACCTATAATTTTAACTATTATGCAAAAGAAAGTATAGGAGTGGAGAGAGGTTGACAAAACAGGTATTTATTGCAAAGATGCCTGTGTAACAGAAGACCATGATCCTACTACAAGATCAAACTTCAATGTCAGTACTTGTGACTTTGTAGAAGTGTTGTACATGTTGCACCAGCTTTTTATAAAATACACCTGCTAAGAAAAATCTCTTTTCTTTTCAATGTATAATATTAGACAACCATTCACTTTAAAATACACCATCAATCAATGAATTAGGGCATTCAATGTTAGTTTATCTTGCAAGTCTTTTATAATTTTTATACTATGGATAATTAAGTTGCAGTAAAATATTTGTGATTACCTTGGGACAATTCCACTCAAATTGATCTAGTCCCAAACTAAGCAAAGCTTATACTATGGAAAATAGACAATAATATTCATACTTATGTAGATAGATGTATACATAAATACATAGAACATCTAAGACTAATACTTGTGTTTATCACACAATACACCTATACACCTCTGACTACCCCTTCGGAGACCCTTGTGGGAAGGTGTGAGGATATATATATATTAGATATTTGTAAAAATATCGAATCTATTCTATATATGTGTTAAATAATTACTCTAAAGCCACTTATGGCTTGGCTTTGGCTTTGCAGAGCATGGTGAGGTTAGCAGTAGCTAATTTAGCTATCCAAATTGTGACAATAAGTATAAGTTTTTTTAATCTAGCATGAAAAAATTAATTGGTTTGTAATTACTTAAGAATTAATCGGTTTGTAATGACTGTATAAGTGATTAATAAGACCAACCCAAATAGATAGAACCAAAGATCATTAGTCAAATAATGTACTTTTTGAGGCTTTAAGATAATTTAAAGGATAGCTGCAAGTTTTAGGAATTTGTAATAATGTTATAAAAATATCGTACGGACATGGGGGAAGTAGCTGCAAGGACAAAGTGTCAATGAATCGAAAACTCTGGAAGTGTAATAGCACTATCAGAAGATAAATATTGAATTGTCATAAAATACGAACAGATGCATTCAGACTATCGACTTCCATATCGAAAACAAAGGAAATGCAATTAAATAATGAAACGTCATTTTCCCGAATAAATAAAAAAAAAAGAAAAAATACTTACATGACCAGTCGGGAGATTATCGACGATATCATATTTAATCACATAAGAAATAATTCACGAATAATTCACAATATAAAACAAACACAACCACCCAATAAAAACTCTCACACCGCCATGTTGGTAAGGTTTGGTTGGGGTTGGTTGGACAGTGTTTTGACAATATTATTGATGTTTGGACATTGACAGCGGTTTGACATCTATCGATAGAGTAGTGCTTATTTATTCTGTGGGTCCCAAATTGACAAGATTAAAATTCTCTCCCGGTACTCAATATGTATTATGTGACATCAACATACATTTTTTTATTTAACATTATTTTATTTATTTTAATTTATTGATTTTGAGGTTGAATAAATTGAACGAGCCCTTTTCTTCCATCGATATAGGATATTTTTTTCAAAACCTTACTTCTATATAACTCAACAACTGACTACATACATATCCTCACGCCTTCCCAACGTTGATTGAAAACTATAATATTTAACTATATAACTACACTGTAAATATATTATTTTGTATATTTGTAATTTTATTTACAATAACAACAATTAACAATAATTACAAAAAACCGTTGTAATAATAACTAACTACTTACATGTAAAATATTGGACAACGTACTAAGAAGACTAGCAGCATTGCTACGCTGGATAGCAGTGCTGATTCTCTGAGCGAGATAGGCTCCAGCCAGCCTGACACTACAGACCTCGATTAGACTACACGAGACCTCTTTAAAAAGATGGTGAGCCTCAGGACCCCAAGGTCCTAGAGTTCCAAATGCCGCAAATATTTAACTTGATCCCAGACAGGCGAAATTTGACGACTGTTAATTATATATCACGCTATTTTCTTAATAATCTTCATTGTCTCCTTATTTTCACTCATTAAGATTCATAGATAATTTCTTAGTTTGCAAGCAAGGAATTTGACAACAAAGACTACTATTTAATACTTGACAACTCTGTCCAAACCATAAATATATATTCTTATCCCAAAACCTGAGCCCAAAACAAGCAAAAACAGCTCTTCGTATCCATCGCCAATTTTCCAATGGTAATAGTTGAAAACAGCGCCCTCTCTCATTTAATTAAGAAACTAAAGTGCTCGTTCCTAGCAAGCCTATAAAGCAAACAGATACAAGAGCTTCTCAGAATTAAGTAAGTCTCACATTTGTAGGACCATTTTATTTTCGTACGCTTATAACAAGTTTCAGTATAATGCTACTAAATTGTAACGTTACTAGGGCTAAACTATTCCCAATACACCGTCATCATGATGGAAATGAGTAGTATATACATTACATTCCGCAAAAAGGTTTCTTGTGTTTTTCACGTAGTTTCCCTTCGCTCAACGGAGAGTGTGACGCGTAGTGAGTTAATGCAGAGTTTCTTGACGATTGTTTTGTGTAGTTTTTAATGTGAATGATGTGATTGTGGAGTTCGTTATGGCCTATAAATACCGTGAAGATCTAGTTGGCAAACGATTTCTTGCTGTGAGTGGTGTGACAAAAATTAATGTGAATAAAGTTTCTGAATGGGGATGGAAAGCTGGTGTTATCAGAGCAGCATCACTCAAAGATAACAAGAATAAGGAGCTTCAGGTAATAGAAAATGCTCAATCATTATATTAAGTAAATTTGTCAGTAGTTTTATTCATAATATTTAGTTTCATAGTGACGGTTATAATTAGGATAGGATATATAACAAGAATTATTAGCTTACGAACTTGTTAAGCAGTCGGGTACTTACAGACCTCATATATGATTACTGAAGACACTGACAGATTTTTTTTTATTCCTGTGGATTTTCAGTCATTTCATGGTCATATACAGACATTCTTTTCCGTGCCACCCCAAGAATAATAACCCAGGAGCTTAAAAATCGAAAAAGTCCATATTTTCTGTGAACTTCCATCGTAACGCCGCATTTAAATTCTAAGAGATTTCGTAAATAATTATAAAAATAACTAATAGAACTGGTTGGTACTTGTTGGTCGGTTGCTTTGCCAAGAAAATTAACTTTTTGTGGTCAGGTCGTTACTGCTAGGTCGTTTTCTATATTGACCTTGAGGACGTATTGTATTGTACCTAGTACCTATATTATGTAAATAGACCTACTATATGTACACAATTTTTCTACATATGATGAAATAAAGGAATAAGTAGGTATGTACGTACTTTTCTAGTTAATATTTTCAGGTAAGGAAACATCGGTATGTAAATCTTTGGAACGATTGTAAAATTGTAATATATAATTTAAATCCGAACCAACTACTTATTGAGATGCGTCTACAAATACCTACGTACATAACTATTAATTTACTTGCGCTAATAAGGAGGTTCACGTCCGTTCATGCCGTATCCGTCTCTTTTTATTTATTACTATACGTATAATGTGAAAAATGTAAACAAACATGAATTCAGAGAAGAACTATAAACACGCAGGCAGGTAGGGTGTGAAGTAGTCCCGAGACTGCAACTGTTTCCCCAGATTTTCACATAAATATACAAAACCGTTAGAATTTGTAGTAATAGTAATTACTTAAATAAATAATGAATATTTATTGTTTCACAAAGAATATACCTTATACGTAGTTGTTCTCAATTTCTAAACTAGGCTGGACATAAAAGTCCTTCTCGTCAACATACATTTAAGAGCTGGACTCTTGCTTGCGTGTCTAATGGTGATGACTGCTTCTATCCTGTCCAACGCAATCTCTTTGACCTCCCTATACGTGATGAGAGACATGTTTTGTGATCCAACTCATATGTTGTATTATGTAAATCTTCCTGTAGAATACCTTCTAAACTGTTGTTATTGATAATTGATAGTATAGAAGGTATATTCTAGGATATATGTATTTGGGAAGGCAGGCGTAAAAGTATGAACTAAATATACATACTAATACAATATTATATATACATAGTAGGTAATAGGTTAAAAAGTAAAAAAACACTACCTCTATGGAAAAATCACAAAATAGTCATAGATATAATTTATTATCTTTCATTTCTTTATTGTAATGGGTACATACGTTTGTAGTAAGGTTATCCACGTGCAACTATGATGCCATATGCCAGTTGTAGCATAAGGGCATAAATAGTTACATAAAGGTTACCATGTTCGTTGTCTAAATAGGTACATTATAGTACAGAGGATATTTTTCATCGTTTGGTGATATAGATAGGGTATGGGTATAGGTTTTGAACGAGGGAGGAAACGAGAGTATAACAGGAACATGCATGAGCATATTATGTTATAAATGTTTAGCGATCGAACTTTTCTTATAATATGTACATAAAACCAGCAGTTATTTACCTAATATTGACCCGCGTACGTTTCTACACAAGTAGAATACGATGTACGTACGTCTACTTACAACCTTGAGCGTAGACCATGCCGATAGTTACGTAAATAGTATTTATAAACTAATATTATAATGAGGAAAGATTAAGATTATATTTTGTTAAATGATTGTCGAAGAAAAAACGATAAATTAGATATTATACGCAGATAGATAGTGATACATCTTTTTTTTTTTTTTATACAACAAGAGTGGCAAACAAGCATACGGCCCATCTGATGGGAAACGGTTACCGCAGCCTATTTACGCTCACGATATTGAAGTATCACTTGCGTGTTGCCACTCTGTGTTCGGAGAGTTATAGTGTGTTGGCAGCATAATGGGTTTAATCCCTCTGCTTCCAACACAATGTAACTATCCTCCCCCTCCCCAAGGAGCTCATTACTGGAAACCTTATTCACCGCGTAGGAACACAACACAAAAAAATTGTTTTATTTGGCTACGGACTTCTATAAGGTGGAGGTCCTGCCCCAGTCGGGCAGCTCCGAATTCGAACGGGAAACCCGTTATGCCCTACCTCTCTTAATCTGCCACAGATATCTTCACGGATACCCACAAGGGTCCCCGATGGGGAAGGCAATGTGACAGAAGGCGCGTCCATCGCCGTTACTCAAGCACGACTATACGTACCTATGTACGTACGTCTTTGAATTTTTTCTCATACGTTTCTACAAAAAACGCTTCTACAATAGGAAACCTGCATAGGTTTCCTCCTGCTGTTACACAAAGAGTTTACCTACAATGCGCAGACCGTCCTGACTTTGCTTTAAAGACATAATTTAATTTGTAGAATTGTGCGATTAGGTTGGTTGGTACGAAAGTGAACAAATCCACATGCCGCTAGTTCAACGACCCCGCTCTCACCGCGTTCGATGCACCGTGTAGTCGTTCGCAACGCTTCCGACCAAGTATCAGCCAACTCGGACCAATTCCCAGTCTCCGAAAAAAAAACAAATATTGAGAAACTGCCAATAATTTGTCATAAAGTATATAATATAATGCCATAATTCTTACTAATAAACGTTAAAATATGATTGATTTGTTGATTATGATTGATATGATGTTGGATTTGGTATGCTTTGAATTGAAAAGGCCAGACTTCATAAGGAGTCATTTTATTTCATTAAATAATTTTATAAAATTAAAGAGTTTTCTGTTTTTTTTCCAAAGACAAATACAGACTAATTCTTACAGTGTTCATAGAATGACACCAAAGATAAGACAAAATCACAAATGCTTATTTCGTAAGTACCATACCTCATGCGGCACGCCTGAAATGCTCGTCAGCTATAAATAGCCGACATAATATCTTTGTACCACTGCATCGCCGCTCGCTTTTCGCTCTCCCGCCGAGTGAGTGACGCTGGCCAGACCAACTACAACACGGATATCTCTTCAACTGCAAAATTGTTTAGATTTCCTACTCTTTATACATATACCAATCTTCAACAGGTGTTAAGCTGGGAACCAAATACGATGTTGTATGTAGAAAAAGTAGTATGTATTGCTAGGTAGTTTGAGTCGCAATTCAAACAACTTTTTTATAGCGGACGTCAGATAGAGGGGTTGGTTTGGACATTAAGAAAAGAATGAGTGAAGATGCATAATACGAAAGTGTGGTGAAAAGGCCAAAGTAAGACCACGTTCCAACATCCTCGATCGATCGCACAGTCAAAGGATAGGAACGACAGAGTACTTGAAATGTATGAAATTACTGATGAATGTGGATAAAGCGAAAGAGGTATGTAGTCTAAACCTAGATAGAAATGGGGCTCTACTCTGTCTCTTATCCCATACGTAGGGACTCTTGTGTGATGATATGATGATGGTTAGACGTTGGTGTGAATTCTTCCGGCGACTCAAAATTATCTGAGGGGAGGTCACGTTTGAGGGCTAACCCTTATCTCGGTCAAATAAGCTCCTCCTCGCTCTTTTCACCAAATATAATAGGCAGATGTGCCAACGTGATAGACATCTAGCTAGCTATCGCCGTCTGAATAATAAGTGATTCTCGTAATGGAATTTAAATATGTGATTTTCCTCTCTCTGATTCTACCTTGATCTCTATGTATAATGACCTATCCTCGATTTTAAGGTAGTAAACATAATAAACAGTATTATGAAGAAGCTAAGTGTTAATGGATTTGAAACAAGGTGAACTGGTTGTTGACAATGCTACAAAATATGTCCAGATTTCGAAAATGAATATTTTGTACACTTACATCACTTGCAATTTTACAAAGTATTTGTACCTAATCTTGTCATGATGTAACTTGGATCTATTATACAATCGTTACTTTGATTTTGAAAGTTAATCCAGTAAATCGAAATGGGTCCATTTAAACACACAATTGAGAATTGTACTGCTGAGTAAAAATTTTACGGTGTCAGCTAACGCTTACCAGTTTGTTAATCGATATTTTTTCTGCCATCTTTATCTAGTTTGACTGGAACAACTAATCGATACCTACTCGTTTGTTGCGTGTGGTATACGTTTATGTTCGTATGTACGTGTATGAGTATTTAGTATATTATTGGTCTTAACGGGGTGCTGCTGATCGGTGTCATTAAATATATACCTACATATAAAAATTCTTATGTAAAATATTGTGTTTATATCCCGGAAAATATCTAACGAAGAATAATTTATAATATCTCATCACATATTATAAACTATCCTATCATACAATTTACATTAAAGTACATACAATATAATCACGCTGAATTGCCCTCACGACAGAAGAGCGCCACTTCTCCCCAGACATCACTTTTTATACACGCTCGCCTGTTTCGAGTACTCTTGAATCCCAGATAAGACACACAAATATTTATTATTATACATTGATAACCTACTTGATGGCTTTGTGCATTTTGCAAATAAGTAACGCTGACCTACCTTTGAAAGAATATTTATCCATATCCTTTTTTATACAAAGGAATAAGCAGACAAAGGCAAACATCTCATACATCTCATTATTTTAATAGTAATGCTTAATTTATTTGCGAAATTTGACTCGTCTAGCGTTGAGGATTCATTCCTGTTATAGCCCTTTTATAAGCCCTAGGCTTATAAAAGTTGGGCAACCCAGCAAAGATCCTTCATATTGTTAATTCATGGTTTTACAATAAGGTGATGATGATGTGAGAGGTTATTTTTAGTTGCTACGTTGTCCAATCAAAATTAACTATCATTCAGCTGATATCGTCAGAGTTGTGCAAGTGGCAAGCGGCTGGTGCACAAAGATCGCGAGGGCGCGGGTTGGATGTAGGTCGCCGAGGCGCGGGGGGAGCCCTTAGGCCACTTATCAAGCGAGCGGGGCCGCGGATAGCGGGGAAAGCGAACTGGCTCTTCCATTTTTGGGTTAGGTATGTGTTTCGTTAGAAGATCTACCTTTGTTAACACAAAGGTTAGGCATTGTACCTAAATGCTCTGAAAGTTGCTACTCCGTTTGCTATCAGGGACCACCATATAGATTCATCTCTTAGGATTTAGTATTTTGTAGAACTGTAGAACTATCCTATACAAGTCTGAAATAAGCTAATGCTGCTGAACGACTGATAAATAGCACATGCGCCACAGACTCGCAGAGCCACCAAATTCCAGTTTAAAAATAAACGAATCATGTATACCTACATGATTCGTCTTCTTTGTTTAGTTGTAAATCTGAACGTACCATGCTGAAACTTTTTTCAAAGAACCTAACTGAGCAAATATGAATGAAATGATTTGTGAGTGTAATACTAAATATAATAATAAATACACAGTGTGAAAATATGAATTACCAATATTATGTATATACATAGAAATATTAGATTGGAATAATATTAACAGCAACCTGCCCGGCCTCTGATTCTCAGTGCCTCCGACGTGTAATATGAACCTTAACAACTAGTTTCTCATACCAATAAATTACACCATGACCATACAAACGTTTATGTTACCAGTAAATTACTTAGGTATCTCTACTTATGTAACAGTACGTATATATATCTGTATAGTGTAACGTACGCTATCAATTATGTTTATGATTTCCGTATTATTGAAAAGACCCCAATAACTAAAAGTTCAGCAAAGTGTTGTTTGCCCTGATGACATTATTTAGTCAAAAGACATTCCAACTAGGCGTGAGCCCACTAGCGTACTACCTACTGGTAGTAAAATTATGTTCTATCGATCTATCTGATATGATATAGTCTATAGTCCGACTCATGCGCGTGGAATCCGTTGCACGGGGAAGATTGGAAATAGCTAACCGCCCAAACTACAGAGATGAGACGACCCAAATATACTGAGAGTCTTCACGTTTATACGCCTGGATTCTGAGCTATAAATAATCTCGCAAGTCACCTGCGCTGGGTAATATTTTTTTTAAAACGGTTCAAACGGTCATTACCTCAAAACCTCCCATTACAAGACAGAATGTTGTATTCTGGAGAACTATGCGTTTGCATTTCTTCGAGCATTGTTTTAACAGCAAGTTACCTAGGTATGCATGTACTCATTATTATCTTCCATTATATATGCCTACCTACTAGTACCTACTTTGTTGGTTAGAGAAATTTGATCTGGAAGAAGTGTGATGAAATCGTGCGACTTCTGTCGCTGATTCAGAAGTACTACATTTCAGGGTCAACAAGCCTACCAAGTAATTTGTGACCTCTGTATAATTGCACCGATCATAATTGCAATCATTATTAAAGAAAATATAGGCTATGAATTTATATGACTATATGACGTATTACATTTGTCCCATTCTCACTCCTGAATTGTGATTGATTCACGTTATTGTAAGGCTCTAGATCAAAATATCTTATATTTCGCACAATGCAGTGGCTCACCGAAAATCGTTGTTTCCTACGGCTTCTCTCACATACATCAATGAAATAAATGTAATAGTTCTAAAGTGAACGAAATGAAAGCATAATTTATTACCCATTATCAAGAATAGACGAAACATATTTAGATTTATGCCCTAATAGGAATTGTGCAGTTAGGAAAAGCCAAATGAGCTTCAACCTCTTCCTATTTGGTAAATGTCCAATTAACTGGAGTAAATAAAAGTAATGAAATATTAAAGAAGGCGTGATTGTAAAGATGAAGAAAGGCATGTAATGTTGGTTTGGACATATAGAAAGGATGAGTGAAGAAAGATTGACGAAACAGATATACAAAGCAAAAGTGGGTGCAAGAAGAGGCAGAGGAAGAACACGTCCCAACTACCTAGATCGAATTGATTGGAAGCTCAATGATGGCAACGTCAAGAGTACTCCAAACCGACGAGCATGTATGTAGAGAGAGACTGATGAATGTAGACGAAGCGAAAGAGGTATGTAAGTCTAGAGAGAACTGCAGCTCTATACTCTCTGCCTACCCCGTTAGGGACTCCGCGTGATGAGATGTATGTATGTAAATATAAAGTATAAATTTTGATATTCCTATTGAAAAATACAATATCAATTTAAAATAGCATTCTTACCGCCAAGAAATAACCTAATTAAGTACCTATGTGTATTTATTTTAAATAATTAAGAAATATTAAACGGTATCTTATAAAATTATTTTGTCTGAGGAGAGAATTGCCTCGCTGTGTGTGCTCTACCGCTTGTATTACGGGGAGTGTTCTGAAGAATGGTTTGACAAGCTGCCCACTTCTACCTTCTACCACTGCACCTCTCGCCATCGACGGGGAATTCATCCGCATACCTTGACACCACAAAGCTCTCGTACTGCGCGGTTCCAAAGGAGTTTTCTTCCGCGAACGCTCAGGCTTTGGAATGAGCTCCCCGTTGACTTTTTCCCTGGAGAGTACAGAATGGAGTTATTCAAGAAGGGTGTGAAAAGATTCTTGCTGGGTCGGCAGCGCGCGAGCAATACCCCTGGTGTTGCAATCGGTCCATAGGCGGCGGTAACCGCTTAGCATCAGGCGGACCGCATGCTTGTTTGCCACCCGCGTGGTATAAAAAAAAAGTCAAAGAGAGTTTATAAGCGCATAACTAGAATACGAGTTTTTACTCTTCGCTTCGCCGTGGTGAAGCAGGAAGCGTTGTTGGGCACGCGACGCGATCTAACGGAGCGTGTCACGAGAAATTAACTGTTATTTATATACCAACACTGCAATGCCCCGATTCAAATAACCTGTTACAACACCAACGAAAGTATTTCGGTGTCCATTTCACGTTAGCCTTTACGATGATCATCATTTTACGGTATGAATTACTCGGTGCAGGTGACTACCTACATACGAGTGGGCGAACGTGTTTGCAGCAACGTGTAGCATGTATGCAGCTTGGTTTGCTGTTATGGTTCGAACAGAAGTGTCTAATATTCACAGCATAGTTGGGCACTGATGCAATTGATGCTAACATTTTTTATTATAGAATTGTAAGTTTCGGTGCGCAATGCTTTTATTATGACTGTTATGTAGCACCATGGCCAGCCATGACCAGCAGCCTTGGTCGGTGAACGGGTAGTCTGAAGGTTCTTTTCAAAGGTTTCTCTGCGCTAATAGTTTCGTAATTTACTCTGTTCACTCGGTAGATGCACATTTTGTTCTGATAGCAATGCATATTAAATATACTGTTCCTAATGCGCGAGTTGGCTTAATGTGTTTAGATAATATTTTAGATCTCAAAATCTGTACCATCAACTTCATTGTGAATGTGAATACAAACCAGTTTATCCGCTTTTATATACACGACGCCTTCTGGCTTAATAGTTACTAACATTCAGATATAACAACTGTTCTGTGATCGACGTTGTGGAGCTGATTCAATTCTTGGGTACCTAATTAATATTTTGAATTTGTTACATATACATATATGTTTCATAATTCTGTTGAATATTAATAAATCCTATGTAGGACGGACTCTTACTTGTTGGACAAGCACGTTCCCCCGGCCCCGGTACTCTCCGCACTCAACGCTCTTCTTATCTGGACACTTATTCTGAATGTGATTTGTAGAACATTGGAAGGATATCTTGTTGGTATGTTTAGAGTACTGTGAGAACACTGACTGTCCTTCCTTTCGGTAAATGAAAGCAGAGTGGAAATACTTGAAAATTTGAATCCTAGTATGCCCTATTTCAATAAACATTTAATATGTGTGTTATTTTCCACCAATGCTTTGGTGGTGCATCACCAAGCACCCACCAACGTTTGTGCTCGGTGGTGTCATCGTCATCGTCATCACACGACACAACCTCTGTAATGTCTATAATTTGTCAACTCTCAACAACAACAAATCTATATATGTCTATTCTATTTCCATAAGATAAAATTTTGATATGTTTCGCCTAATTAATCGTTATCCACTACGCAATACATCGAACATTGTTTCTTCAAAAGTTCTCGATATCTTTAAAGCAAAGACAAAAGGTCACAATTTGTTGACTCTAGACATGCAAGCCATTAGCCCTGGTACTTAAATGACTAGGCGCTGTTGCTGAAAACTCGTTTCGAAGACAATGGACGAGATGAAATTACAATTACTGTTTGTTTAATGATAGCGCGGTTCTTGTTTAAATTGTCATTTATACCGATCGATAGAAGGCAATACCGTGATGACGTTAAACGTAAATAAACTTACAGAGATATGTCTTTATTGTTTGTACCTAAATGATAAGCAGTACTGGCTGTTATCAAAACACATTTATAAATATCGCATGCTCTGATGAACGAACGTCACACACACACATGGTCTATATACTGGCAAAGGAACTAAAATCTGTACTTAGGACGAAGTTTCGAACTATTTTTGTGTTGAGTAAAATGTAGTTCAAGTCGGCTATAAAAGTTACATTACCATCTGATCAATAAATATGTTATCTAACTTGCTATAATGTTTTCTATACCACACGGGGGACAAACAAGCGTCTGGCCCGCCTGATGGTTAGCAGTTACCGCCACCTTGCAGCACCAGGGGTGTATCACTCGCGCGCTTGCGCCTGCAATAATCTTTTCACACCTTTCCTGCAGAACACCATGCTGAACTCTCCAGGGAAAACCTCTAGCAAACATAGGTGAGCACTGCATTAAAATCCATGCAGTAGTTTTTGCGTGATGCGTGAACAAATATACAGATAAATTCTAAGACAATTCTAAATAATGTTGTTTAGGCTTCTGTCCTTTAATGAAGAGCTCCATATTAACAATTTTACTATACGTAGATACAGGATTCAAATCAATTCAAATCTATTAAGCCTAACCTTTTACTGGGAGCGCCTCGCAATCTGTAGGTAGTATTGATAGGTGATCAATCTGTTGGTTAGGCTTGTTGTGCAACAACGGTGTTGCTTGACGCCGCTGGGGTCACTCTATAAACCGGTCCGAGAGGTTTCTGCTCCGTTCATTACTTAAGCTATACTTTCACAAATTACTTGAATATCTTTACATTTCTTCGCGTTCAAACAACAAAAAAAACTGAATGATATTAGGGCTCTTAAAGAAAGGATACTTGCTCCGGGCAGAGAGGCACGAGGGGTTATTTAGCCCGATATTGCTTTATCGCTCTGGGTCATTCACTTGGAAGTTAATGTGGCAAATTTTACTTACAGCTCGTAGCTTTTCACGTCTGCCTAATGTCGTTAATTGCAGCATTACATTCAGACATCTAACTAACTCAATAAACTTCGCGAGGCTATGTCCGTTTAAGTTTTTATTATTATTATTAATCCATTTATTTCAGGCAACACAATAAAAGTACACGTACAAATATAGGGCCCATAAATATATACCTTAACCTAACATACATACAAACTTTATTACAATATATAACTTATACACTAACATACATAATTAAAAAATATCCTTAGGGTTTTCCGCTTATACCCTCCATATCTTTTTACGTAATTAATACCTATATTATTTGGTATACAGTATAATATCATGAGACAATTCCACTAACTGTCTAGTCGAGTAATAATTAAAGTTCGTTAGTAATTATGTGAACTATATGAGTAAAAGACAACACTATTAAGAAGTATATTAGACTATGAATGATAAGCTTATACAACCAGTTGTAAACTTATTTTCCATCTAGATAAACACCGCATTTTCAGCAGTGAAATCAGTATTCATAGTTAAATATAAAAAACATATTCAACGTAAGGGAGACAGGATAACGTGACATAGCAATTATAAATAACTAGCTTATGCCCGCGGCTTCGCCCGCGTGGAAAGAGCAACATACATATTTTTGCCTTTATCATATTAACTAACCCTATGGACTCCGGTCTGAAATAAAAATATTCTATTCTATTCTATTCTATTCTATTAGACCTTTGAATCTTTCGGGATTCAAATGTCTTAATCCTGGATATAAGCCATCACCATTTTAGTAAAACGGCATTTT
>JACCPG010001721.1:0-18522 GCA_016069955.1 Drepana arcuata
TTAATCCCGTGCCGAGCGAACGAGTAATTTCGATAGGATCACGAATTAAAATGTAATGAAGGTTGCAATATATTTCTTGTGAAATAACAGACCTTTGCGCTATTACCAGCATATCATGAGACTCTAAAGCTACTTAAAAGTTTGTTTGGCAAATCTCCAAACTGCCGCTCGTACATGATACGATTGTAATGTTCCAAGCATTTTTCTAAGCGTTTTTTGAATAATGATTGAACAAGGTTAATCGCTGTTTAAAGCAATATAGGTATGATAATATTCGCCGGTTCTGATCATTCTTGACGTTCCCATCCTTGAGTGATCGATCGATTTGATCTATGTAGTTGGAACGTAGTCTCCTTTTGTTTATTTGCTTTGTCAAACTTTGTCAATTCATCCTTCCTTTCTATATGTCTAAACGAACTTATGACTTTAAATATCAGAACTTTTAAAAATAAAATATTAACTACCTGTAGTGATAAGTTAAGTGCGCTTGCTTGCCCTACACACATATTATAATACTGGCGAGTTTGACATTAGCTCAGCAGTTCGAAACAGACGAAGAAGATGGACAGATTAGAATCGGCGAAAATAAGAAATAGAAGTAGTTACGAGATGTATTGTTAAACTAATATTACAAAGAGAAAAGATTTTATTGTTTGTTTGCTTGTATTGGAAAGGCTACGAAACTACTGGACCGATTTCAGAAACCCTTTCATCATTGGAAAGCTACATTCACCCTGAGTGACATAGGCTATATTTATTGCTAGAAAAGGTTATGAAATTATACGCGGGAGAAACCGCGCCTCACAGCTAGTGTTAAATATAGACATGTGATGTAAATTCTAGTTTTTTTTCTTAATCCCTGTACATGGGCATTACCTCTTACTAAGCCTACATACGTGTACGAAAGTATGTGCAATGTAAAAATGACTAGCAGATAAAGCACTCAACAATGTAGTATGCAGGAAATTAAAATGTAAATCCACGTGAAATGTCGTTACGCCAGCAACCTTACTATGTTCGCACGGCAAAATTAATGTTACAATTTAAACTAACGGAAACGATTCATTCAATTTCCTTGTCGTACGCGTTCAAGCCACGTACACGACAAGCCACGACAAAGTCACGTACAAATAATACATACATGAAGTTAACGTATCTTGTACGCAGGTGTTCATATAAGTACGTTCAGGAAAATATATTCTATAAAGCGATCGACATACATTTAAAAGATATACAAGCCGACGCCCTCACAGCTACTCCGCAAGGAGAGTTTAATAATATTAAAAAACAAATTAAGATGATGGGAAAATGGCCTCAAACTTGGACTAAATGTTATAATAAAATAATATATTATATCCTCACGCTTTCCCACAAGGGTCCCCGAAGGGGTAGGCAGAGGTGTAGAGGTGTATAGGTAATACCTACACACCGCACTTTCCGCCACAGATATATTAGGTGCCAACGTGACAGATGGCGAGTCCATCGCCGTTACTCAAGCACGACTATACATACGCCTTTGAATTTCTTCTCAGACGTATGCAGGTTTCCTCTCGATGTTTTCTTCACCGTAAAGCTCGTGGTGTGACTAATCACTGTACTTAAGTTCAGAAAAACTCATTGGTACAGTCGGGATTCGAACTTGCGATCTTTGTGTGGCAGGCAACTGCTCGAACCACTCTGTCACCACGGTCATACTAAATGTTGTCTGAAAAATACAACGGTAATAGATCGTACAAGACTTCAAACCCTGTTTACTTTGCTTATCTATGTACTGCCTCGAATCAGTATCGAATTCCGTGTCTTGTGTCTTGATAAAGGAAATATGAAGTTCAGCGCCAGACCACTCTAGGCTTACTCTTTCGCTTCATTCTCTCATTACTCATTTCATACTTGCTCGCAGCTTAGTTTTGATCGTTCAGTTTTACTGTGCGGTACTATAATTAATATTTTGTGAATTCTATTATAATTGGATGAAGAAATGAAAAAGCAAACTGATCCCAAAATAGGCACAGCCCGTGAAATAGGTATAGGTACTAAAGATAAACTTACAGATATATATAGATGCTAACGTATTCAAAGATAAACATCATGGGGAGTAGAGACAGATTGCAATATATTTATTAGGCTACAAAATTGAAGTTGATAAAGGCGTGAAATCATACGAGCCTTCCTGAAAACTTCGTTCAGGTGCAAACAGTGTTTGCGTAACGAATTCCTTGAAAAACTGGACAGGTTATTCACTAGTAATTTTGTTGTAAAATCGACGATCGAAAAACACTGTGCCACTACACGCAAAGTTTGAAATGTAGTTTTACAAACAAAGTTTTAAAACTACATTTCAAACTGCCAACGATGGACACGCCGCGTTCTATATTTAAAATAAAAAATACAATACAAACTTTTCCTCCTAGTGCAAACTATGAATCTGCACGCTTTCCTATTATCGTCCCCGCAGGGGTTGGCAGAGGTGTACCTACATACCTTCTTTTCACCGGAGATTTATTTTAGGTGCCGGGTGACGTGGCGAGTCAATCGCCGTTTCTCAAGCACGACTAATACATACATGTTCGAATTTCTTCCTAAACGTGTGCAGGTTTGCTCTCGATATTTTACTTCACCGTGGCTCAAAGGCCCGGGGTGTTATATATGACTGTACTTAAGTTCCCAAAAACTTACTGTCACCGTAGCTCAAGTATGGGAATGGAAACTCGAAAGCAACGAGCATTTATGAACAAGAATTACAATAAATTGCTCTATAAGTCTAGAAGTAAGGAAAACATCGAGAGGAAACCTGCATACATCTGAGAAGAAATTCAAAGGCGTAGGTATGTATAGTCAGTCGTGCTGGAGTAACGGCGATGGACTCGCCATCTGTCACGTTGGCACCTAATATACCTCTGGCGGAAAGTGGGTGTGTGGGTATTACCTATACACCTCTGCCTACCCCTTCGGGAACCCTTCTGGGAAGGCGTGAGGATATATTATTATTATTATTTTTATAAGTCTAGAGAATGGCGCTCTATCTGCCTACCCTTGAGGAACTCGGCGTGACGATATTTATGCATGTATTACATTTACTTTTACAATTAATAAAAACACATGACACTAGCGAAAGTCTAGACTAGAAACTCTAATCTAGATTAAACCGGCTTCTGGGTGAGCGAGCTTGCACGGTCGCTTTAATATGTAACAGCTAATTACAGAACTTTGTTTTGTATTTTCCTTTTAGTTTCTGTAGAATTTTGTTAACTATTCAACACAAAATCGGAATCATTCCTCCTATTTCGACCTAGTTCCAAACTAGAAAATAAATATAAGGATTGGATTTGAATAGACAATATTGTTTTTTATATCTAACTACTCGAAATACGGCCACCACGACTCAACAAATAATTTTACAATGTTTAGATATTGTTTATAAACATCTTACTCACACTCTCTCTAGACTTCAAATAAACCTCTTTCGCTTCGTCTACATTCATCAGTCTCTTCATACATGCTCGTCGGTTTCGAGTAGGTACTATTACCCGTCCTTGAACATCCGATCGATTTGATCTAGGTAATTAGAACTTGGTCTTCCTCTGATTCTTGCACACACTATATTGTAGTAAAAACTAAATATTATATTTACAAATATTTATATATATAAATAGAGGTAGGGCATAACGGGTTTCCCGTTCGAATTCGGAGCTGCCCGACTGGGGCAGGACCTCCACCTTATAGAAGTCCGTAGCCAAATAACACAATTTTTGTGTTGTGTTCCTACGCGGTGAATAAGGTTTCCAGTAATGAGCTCCTTGGGGAGGGGGGAGGATTGTTATATTGTGGCAGCAGAGGGATTAGTCCCATTGTGCGGCCAACACAGTATAACTCTCCGAACACAGAGTGGCAACGCGCAAGTGATACTTCGGTATTGCAAGCGTAAATAGGCTGCGGTAACCGTTTTCCATCAGGTGGGCCCGTATGCTTGTTTGCCACTCTAGTTGTATAAAAAAAAAAATAGAGGTATGTAAGTCTAAACTCTTCGCCTACCGCGTTAGAGACTCGGTGTGATGATATGTATGTATATATAAATATTGTCATACAATTTGGCAGAACATACAATATTTTTAAGCATGTAATTCGATAAATAAAAATAATATTCTAACATTTAGACAGACGTGTGACAGATGTGATGAACTGATTCTGTAGCCTTTGATTTTGTAGACAAATTCACTGACCGCTCTTCGATCAAGCCGTATATAAAGACGTATAACTTTACAAACATACAGGCTGGTACAAACAAATACAGGTGCATTGTTTGCCCAACATCTGTAGCCAACATTCCATTACTAATTTCATTTGTGAACCTAAATGGTGGTACATTGGTATAATGTGTAGCAAACAATTTAGCCCACCACGAGTCAATCTTATGTCGAGTTTACATTGCCGGCACCCTCGAGCTTTCCAATTACCAACTACGTTCCTTTGCAATCAACCTTATTTCCATAGCAACAGGACACATTTCACATTACTCGTGACGGAGATAAATTCGCTGAAACGGTTCTGTAAACGTAAATATACGTAACTGCATTCAACGATACTGGAACTGTTAGATTAAAGGTAAATTGGACCGTAGCTTTATGGTAATTAGGGTTGAATCCGTAAGAACTTGTTTCCAATTAAGGCACCACAAGGTAGTCAGCCTTACAGCTCAACACTATGTGGTACTGAATTTTTTTATCGTATTTTATAAGATTTTATATTATCACGCCTTCCCACAAGGGTCCCCGAAGGGGTAGGCAGAGGTGTATAGGTAGGACCCACTTTCTTCCAGAGATATATTTTAGGTACCAACGTGGCAGATGGCGAATCCATCGCCGTTACTCAAGCACGAATATACATACGCCTTTACATTTCTTCTCAGACGTGTGCACGTTTCTTCTCGATGTTTACCTTCACTGTAAAGCTCGTGGTGTGACTAATCACTGTACTTAAGTTCAGAAAAACTCATTAGCACCAGTCGGGACTCAAACTTGCGATCTATTTGGCAATAATACCACTATACACATATTTGCAATATGGAAGGGAGATTTCAAATTATCATTTTATTAAAAGCTTTAAAAGAACGTGTCAATATATTTATGCTGCATGCTCGAGAAGCTTACATCAAATTTTAAGGACTGTATTTACCATCGTCACAATACATACCGTACGCACATCTTAATAGAGCATAATTTACATTGTCTACCCCTATCACAGGCATGAAGATTCACCGAAATTTAATCATCGAACGATCAATCGAGTACGGCTAACGACTTTTTCTCTTCATCGAGTGAATGATAAATAGATTGCATATTAAATGCACCGCTGACAGAAGCGATAGAGGCGTAACGAGGTTAAAAAATCAACGCCACGCATTCACTATTGGAGCACCATTGGAACTGGACTCAGATACGAATATTGAGTTACGTCGTTCCACTAGTAATAAATATTAAAGGTTATTTTATTTTATGGTTCAAGCTTTGTATATGTCAGACACAGGTAAAGTTTCATTCAATTACATTGTCTTTTAAATCTTCAATCTTTCGATTATAATTCGACATAGCCCGAATTTGACCACATAGGGGTTTATGATAAACTCGATTAGCTTCTTAGTATATACACATCAGCAAGTTACGAGCCATAGTTTATGATTGTAAGATTTACACTGTAGCAGTTCTATATACCTACATGCCGCCCATAAGGGTCTTCGGTGGGGTAGGCAGGGGTCAAAAACACCCACTTTTCGCCAGAGATTTATTTCGATACCGTAGTGACAGGTGGTGAGTGCAACGACGCTTTTCAAACATAACTCTAAATACCTATAAATATAGGCTCAAGTAAGTTTCCTCGCGATGTTTTCCAACACCACAATGCACATAATGCGATAAATCTTACGCACAAAATAAACTCCTTGTTACAGACCATCGGGGCTTGAACAATACGTGCCATATCAAGAAATACAGCTTTTGTGCCAGGCCCTTGATTCAGCCATTAAGAGAGAGAGCCTCTTGAGATATCGGTCGAGGCTATATAGCATTAGGCCTTTAGTCGTAACAAATATTTATAATTGTTACTATAATTACAGAGAACTTTGCAAATAAAACTTCTTCGAAAAAAATTCTCAAGTAATGGTAGATTGTACGTTCTCCATTAATGCATTAAATAACCATAGACTATAGCGCCATCTCTCAACATTAAGAGGTTTAATAGTACCACTATCCCACCTAGTTTACTAACACGAAAGTTTGTGTGGATGTACTAAACGGAATCGGATAATATCTGGTACAGAGATCGATTATTAACTGAATTAACACATAAATCTGGTTTATTAAACATAAGTTCAGAAAAAAGAAATCTACCAATTTCATCTAATTTTATATCGGTGAAATACAGGCACAGCAACTAAGTGTGAGTTATATACTTAATAAAAAATAAAATATCCTCACGCCTTCCACAAGGGGTATTAATTTGTTAACCAAGTTCAAAAAAGGAACAGCTTTCTCAATTCCACCGTATATATTTATATCTTTACGCTTTCTCATTAGGGTCTCGAAAGGATAGGCAGAAGTTTAGCAACATCCCCTTTACAGCGCAAATTTATTCAGGTGCCAACGTGACATGACGCTTTGGTCGCCATTGCTCAAGCATGACTGATTATACATACGTCTTTGATTTTCTTCTTAAATGTATGTAACTTTCCTGGCGTCGCTTCCCGTGGTCTTCGTGGTGTGATAAATTACCGATAGTAATTATTTTATAGGTGTGATCGTAATTTGTAATTGTTTGGAAAAGTTTAAGACTCTCTAAGCGTATTTTCACTTGTCTCTAATATCACGACACACAATCCACTTTCCACTCTGACAATGTTTGGGGAACTCCTTACTGGATAATGTAGGTAAATCTGCCTTTGTAATATACCGAATGAGATTATCATTAATTCACCAGGATGGTGTGAGGTCAGCCTATAAGCTGCATAATACATTGCCTCAAAAGAACCTTGTATTTAGAGTCGAGAATCGCTATTGTACCGTGCTAGTTAATGTATACGTATTGCGGAGTAGTTCGGCAGTTTTCTATGGCCAATGTTAAGAGCGAAATTATTAACAAGCATAATCTTTTCTTGCAATTTGTTTTTTATACAACAAGAGTGGCATTCAAGCATACGGCCCATCTGATGGGAAACGGTTACCGTAGCCTATTTACGCTCACGATACCGAAGTCTCACTTGCGCGTTGCCACTCTGTGTTCGGAGACTTGTAGTGTGTTGGCAGCATAATGGGTTTAATCCCCCTACTTTCAACACAATGTAACAATCCTCCCCCCTCCCCAAGGAGCTCATTTCTGGAAACCTTATTCACCGCGTAGGAACACAACACAAAAAACTGTGGCTACGGACTTCTATAAGGTGGAGGTCCTGCCCCAGTCGGGCAGCTCCAAATTCGAACGGGGAACCCATTATGCCCTACCTCTCTTAAAATATACTTATAAACATAAAAACTTATTCTGAGGTGATAATGCAGTAACATCATATAGATCGAATACTCAATGGTCTCAACATCAAGACTCAAGAGTACTCGAAACCTGCGAGCACATATGAAGAGACTGATGAATGTCGATACTGCAAAGAGGTCGGAAAGCCTAGATATTACGTATGTTTGCGTGAAAACGCTAACTCTAGTCCCATAAAAATAAAATTCTAAATTATTAATTTGTCGGTACCTTTGACTATAACTGAGCTTTTCCAATTATTATGAATAAGTCATTTATGCATACAGCAATTAAATATACCAATATGCTTTTCAATAAACTTCAAAGTGCGCCACACAAATTCCAACTCATTTACTAAGGAGCCTTTAGAAATTTACCAGCAAATTAGCTTGCACTAGAAACCTAACAATAGTTTGCCGACAGCCCGCTCTACTTGATCTGCAGTGCTCAAGTAATTAATTATGGAGCCTATGATTATACAGGGAGCGCTAAGCTAGTGGAGTTTTAGAGGTCACAATAAATTGGACATCAATTAATACTCAGATCTGGTTGTTAGCGAAGTGCTCACCAAGCCAGTTAAGTGAGGTATTAGGCTTAAAATAAAAGCCTATTTTATATCACGAAAATAAAAAGGAAATATTTCACATATAATATATTGCTTTTCATATCAAATTTTATGCAAACACTTGTCTAAAACGTACCAAAACCATATTTGATCTGTTTTACACGAGTTAGTTTAATTAAAGCCGTGGTGGCCGAGTAGTTCGAGTAGTTGCTTGCAACACAAACATTTTAAGTTCGAATCCATACTCTACCAATACCATTGATACAGTCGGGATATCCTTCCCCGAAAATGTACTTTCTTTCACGGTAAAGCTCGTGGTATGACACTGAGCTTAAGGGAAAAACGAATTGCTACAGTCGGGATTCGAACGTGCAAGTTTGCAGGCTATTAATCGAACCATTCAGTTAAGTACACACATCAATAAGGGATGTTGTGAATGTTAATCGAATCAACAGTTGGTCTGGGCTCATCAATCACTCGCGCTGTATCGAAGTATCTCTGAGCGATCGCCTTTGCCACCATCGAGATCACGCTCCGATAGATATGTAACCGCACGAAAAACTAACTAGATTTTTAAAGTATAAGCAACTTGATTCTAACTCTTGAACTAGAGTCATTAATAAGATTATCATAATAAGATTTTGTAGAAAATGTATCATCACAAATTATATATAAGAATAAACAGTTAATTTACATACATAATTATAATGAATATGATATTTAAAAATTAATTAATTAATATATTTAATATATCCTTACTAATATTATAAATGTGAATGTAAGTTTGTTTGTTTCGCTTTCACGACTACGAAACTACTTAACCGATCACCATGAAACTTTGTACACTTTTCATATATTCTCTAAGGAATTGGGAAGGATATAGGATACTTTTTATTAGAAAAATAACGAATGTAATATATTATACGCGGTTGAAACCGCGAGGCACAGCTTGTGCATACTATACATATAATTAAAATCGATACAATTCGTGAAGATATATATTCAAAAGATATAGATTTCACGCCTACCCTCGAAGGGGTAGGCAGAATGGTGTGGTAGTGCCCAAACACACAATTTTCGCTGGAGATACTCGTATATTTTATGTGCCAACGAGGCAAATGGCGAGTCCATCGCCGTGACTAAAGCACGACTGTTTTGTCTTACACGTTTGTAGGTTTCTAAAGAACGAATATGGAGAACGGCCATGGACTCGCCATCCAACATGTTGGCACCTAAAATATATTTCTGGTGAGAAATGGGTGTGTGGGGTCCTACACCCCTCTCCCTACGGAAATTTTTTTCACCTTTCCTTATGGGAAAGCACGAAGATGTATTAATAATGGAACCTTAAATTAGAAATAGAGAATATTTATGAAGAAACTACACCGTTCACGCTAACAAATACAATTTGCTAGCGTGTAGAGTCGAGCTTAAGCTTTTAGGAGTGGTGGGTGCCACTTGCAATTATTTCCTGTGTCGTGTGTCGCATTATTCAAGCTTCTCGGAAAATTGCAGTCTAATTAAATGTTACATTAGCGTAAGTATGTTGAGAGGAATGCTTTTACAGGTGTTTTCACAACAAATATATTAAAGAATTTCGTGCGGACTTTTCTTTGTATTGTTGCTAACTGTTAAATATATTATTTTTAATTCAACATTTTTGGATTATGTTCCAGTGGAGTTATAATGTCCGCGATTGCCCATCCGAGGTCTAAAGGGGTAGACTACGGTAACAACACCTTATTTTCGCCAGTGATATATTTAGGTGCCAAAGTGACAGATATCGAATCCGTTGGTGTATTTCAAGTGAGTTCATTGGTGTCATAACCGGTATATTTGCAGTTAATTCACATCTAAGTAAACTAAAATTTGTTTAAGCGTAATTCGTTTCTTCGTAGCACAATCAAGGATGGTCTACGACGGCGTAGCACCTACGATTCGCACCTCTACGCGGCTACGACATATTTTATATTATTGGAATGTAAAGAGGGAAAGTAAATAAAAGGTATTAGTTACTTAACTTGCAACTCTACTGTAGCCTATGTAAATAGTCACATTAGACAATTACGAAACTTGCGAGTGTGTGAGTTGGAACGATTGGGTGGATTTGGGATGAAATATGAAATGAAAATAGTCTATTACGCTGAGCTAATAATGACCATGTCCTTTAAACATTGTTTATAGTTAAACCAAACTACCAGCAATTGAAGAAAACTTTTATGTTTTCTACGAATAACACACACAAATACATCAATTAGTTTATTTAGACATTAATAATTAAATGACATTTTGTACGTATGTGAATCCGTAAGATTTCCACAGAAAGGCTAGGCAGAGGTCTACAACTCCCTCTTTTCGACGGAGGCGTTCTAAACTCCTTGGTTAAGACAGATAGGGTTTGAACATGCAATCTTCATGTCATATAATAAATACTACTCAAAGCTCTCGGCTACTTTGATAAATATTTTTAAATGTTGACGTAACGTAGTAACGACCATTTTGATAAGTATTTTTAAATGTTGCGTTATGGTGGAAGCGCCATCTAGTAGAGACCGCTGAAAGGTCGTACTTTTTAATTACCTATCAAATTAGCGTAGTTATTTGCATACCTATGCTTTGGCAAACTGCGAAGAATTTGGCGTATTTGTCATGTTAGTGTAACGTCAAATGCGGCAACACATTCAATATATAACATTTTTTTTTTTTATATATATTTTTTTTATCATAAATATTAATTACCGCTAAAAGTACCGCTAGAACTGCATATATATATATATAAATGCTAAGGCACATTATGCTTGTGTACAAGTAATTTTACTTCGTCAAGCTATAAACGAAGACAATTTACCTTACTGACACCCGGCGACATACGCTTAATTTTCACGTTGGGTTGATTTAATGTGCTTGCTACTATACCTCTACTCACACCATTGTGGGAAAACGATAAAGATGTAATGCTTTAAAGGGTTAAAATAATCCATCAAAGAAATCATTCTAGTAATAAACGCATTGGAATTCCTTGACTCACCTGCACTGACTAACCCGTAATGTAATTAAAGAAAAAGCTGAGTCGGAAATCAACAGATTGTAGAAAACGTTTCGTTTCTCATTAAGCGACCGGGTTGACCGTTTTGCAGTGCGTAGTGTAATAAAGCTGAACTCTAACCGTCTATTACTGCCAATTACATGCTTCGTACGGTTGGCACTCCTGCATTCATTGGATAGCGGTCATTACAGTCAAGCGGAGCGGGTAGCGGGTGATATTTTCTTATAACATCACTAGCTTTATGGTAAAGGAAGAAACAATTACTACTGTGTGGAAACATGTAAACGCTTAAGTAGACATTCGAAGGCGTGTGTAAAGTCATGTTTGAGAAACGACTTCTGACTCGTCATCAATCACAATGATATCTAATGAAATCACCGGCTAAAAGAGGGTATTATCCCTAAAGAGGGATGATTTTCCTGGTAATTATCTTACTGGTAGTTACAAAGCACACAATAATTAGTAAGTAACAAAACAGGAAAGGTTAGAAGTTAGAGAATAAAGCGCCTGTTCTTTCCAAGATCTCTTTCGCTTCGTCCACATTCAGCACTCTCTTCCCACATGTATGTAGCGAAAAAATATTATTTATTATGTATTTTGTATGTTTTACAGAGAAAGCATGGTCATCATTTAGAATCTTATAACATTTAAACACCATCCAAAATATCAAATAGCATTCATGTTATTCCATTATCGAGTCTTATATTCATAGCTATGCATATATTCATGTAATGCTATATTACAAGGATATAACTGCTGTACATATCGATTCAGTGTGCAATGGAGCTCGAATATGTATCGTCTGTGTATTTATTGGCTTCGTTAGATACTCTGTGCGCTCCGAAGATGTCGTTTGAATCGTTCTATGGCAAAACTGTATTGCTACGAGTATAACCTTCTTATACTATAAAAGTTTGTGATGAGGCTTGTTCCTCTTTCTCCTAAATACTTCTGAAGGAAATTTGGCATAAAGATAGATTGATAGAATAGGTTTAGTACAGAAAAAAAAATCTGCCAGTAAAATCGAATAGAACGTGAGTGTAACCGCGGAGTACCGTTAGTTACTTTGTATATAAACTAAATTTAAAATATATTTATTATTTTATGGATTTAGGAAAAATGCTGTGTATTAAGTCGCTATTAAATTTCGCAACAAAAAAGGACAATGTAAGACAGAAGGGAACGATAATTAAAACTACATTTTACAAATGAATAATCGTGCTTGAGTAACTGCATTGGACTCGCCATCTGTCACGTTGGCACCTAAAATATATGTCCTGTGGAAAGTGGGTGTGTGGGTAGTACGTATACACTATGCCTGCCTATGCCTACTCCATCCGCACCCTTGTGGGAAGGCGCGAGGATATATTTTACAAATGCATATGCACTCAATGAGAGAATATAACCTGAAAGGTAATTACTTCAGTAACAAAATAAATATTTGTATCGCTCCGCTTGTCAGCATAATACAGCCCGAATCGTTGGTCTACGTGCGAGGTCGTGTACCGTGAGTCGGCGCGGCACAAACGATGCAACGGTTGAGTGGTACACAACCTGTCGGGCCGCGCTCTCGTTGTTTAATAATTATATTTATGAATTTATATTAAATCCTACTATTATTATAAATGTGAAAAATTGTGTGAATATTAGTTCCTTTTTCACTTAAAAAATAATGATTTTCATGAATCTATTTCCAGAACAACGGAACAGAATTCGTACAGAGTTCGGAACAGAGTTCTCATCTAGCTACCAATGAAATCTATTCATGAAAATTCGGCATCAGGTAGCTACTGATAAGATTTCAAATAGTAGGAAATTCTCTAATATTTATCTAATATTTAATTCATACTCCGTAAGACATACACGTAAAAATGGGTCAGTTACTCAAGTATGTAGGTGATAGGGCACAATAAAAGGATGCAAATAAAAGAAAAAATATATTGGTTGAATAGTTTTTTTACCTGATGTTCGTATAAAAATAGGCTAAATATGATGTTGTATTATTATTGTTAAAGCTTTTTAATAGTTTCTAAAATAATACACAAAACCATGAGTAAATGAGTACACAAAACATGATTTTATGTGCTCCGTTAATAAGGCTGTAATTCTTTTATATTTATGGCTATTTGTTTAATTGCATCGTCATCGTCAAATATATAGAACCTATTTACAACACCCATAACTTCTAGAGGGCAACTTTTCTATTTTCTGTTTTGTTACCTATTATAATACATTCTCATAAGTAGCACCTACATACCCACTTTCCGCCAGAGATATATTTTAGGTGCTAACGTGACAGATGGCGAGTCCGTCGCCTTTACCGTCGTTACCGATAAAGTAAATGTTGTTTTGTCGCATAAAGTAAGATCTTATCAACGTGCCTTCCCATACGGGTTCCCAGGGGGATAAGTAGAGGTCCACCCACACCTTATATTAGCTAGAGACATATTTAGGTGTCAACGTGTCAGATAACGAGCCCGACATATTTTCTCAGCAACCACATTACATACGCCTTTGACTTTCTTCAAAAAGTGCAAATTACATCTAGATGTTTTCGTGCACTGTGAAGTTGGTGGTTGTAATAAGTCACTTTACTTAAGTAATTAATTAACATTCAGTACCTATGTTTATTACGTACATTTAAAATATTTCAATTAAATCCGTACCGCGCCTATAGATATTAGTAACCTAATTGCTAGCTCCGAGGGTTGAATATTCAATACTGGATACCTCTCTCAAATAGTCAAAATACGAATTATGTATTGGAATAAAAAATGTTAGTGTTTCTATTAAATGTGTATAATAATCCTTAATTGAAGGCCCGGAAAGTTGAATATTCAATGTAGCGATCAAATACGTCACATACTAATTGAATGGTATATCATAATTGGTATAAATAGTTAACACCCGACCGTTTCGTACACACAAACATATCATCACGCTGCCTCTCTCACTGGGTAGGCAGAGAGAGTAGAATACCAGTTTTTTCTAGTCTTAGGTACTGACCTCTTTTGTGCTAAGTAAATATAAATATCAATAATATAAATTTAACATAATGCAATTGAGAGAATTGATGCAATCCGCAATGAAGAGATTCGCAAATACACTGGCGGGAATGAGGGCGTGATTGTAAAGATGAAGAAAGGATGTTACGTTGGTTTGGACACTAGAAAGGATGAGTGAAGAAAGATTGACGAAACAGAGATACAAAGCAAAAGTGTGTGCAAGAAGAGGCAGAGGAAGGCCACGTTCCAACTACCTGGATCAAATAGATCGGACTCTGAAGGACGGGAACGTTAAGAGTACTCGAAACCGACGAGCATGTATGAAGAGACTGATGAATGTGGACGAAGCGAAAGAGGTATGTAAGTCTAGAGAGAACTGGCGCTCTATACTCTCTGCCTACCCCGTTAGGGACTTGGCGTGATGATATGTATGTATGTAAATTTAACCTTATAAATACATATAAAAACGATAAGCCGTGGTGGCCGAGTGGTCCGAGCAGTTGCCTGCGACGCAAAGGTCGAGAGGAAACCTGCATACGTCTGAGAAGAAATTCAAAGGCGTATGTATAGTCGTGCTTGAGTAACGGCGATGGACTCGCCATCTGTCACGTTGGCACCTAATATACCTCTGGCGGAAAGTGGGTGTGTGGGTATTACCTATACATCTCTGCCTACCCCTTCGGGGACCCTTGTGGGAAGGCGTGAGGATATATATTATTATATATATAAAAACGATAATAATTGGGATGATATTATAAAATAAACTTAATTTTAACAGCAGTTATTTTGATTTTCAAGTGGTCAAGCTTTTGATTGGTTAACAGTTACGCTGTAAACTATTAAAATATAGGAATGATTAACGTAAAAAACTACCAACACCATAGACTTGGCGGTAGGTACGAAGTTCGCCGGGCCAGGTAGTTTAATATAAATGTAAGTTGTCTATAATTATATTGTCGTTGCCGTCCGCTGAATACATTATAAAAGATTTTTTCCCGAAATTACTTCTTACTTGGTTGTGGAATGTCATGCTAGAAAAGGTATGTTCTGGGATATAATATTTAATATAACAAGAAAAAAGCAATATACATAATATTTTTTAATCTTTTAAACCCATTACACGAAAGCCTGTCGATTGCTATATAGTTTTTAACTAGAACGCGGTACCTTCATCAATAGACTTTTGAACCTTTGTCGAGTTAAAGGATTTCCAAGTAAAAAAGTTTGACCCAAATGGGTGAGGCAAACCTATTATAGCAGGCTAAACAATGTGGAAATAGTATATTGACCCCAATTAGGTTTCATCGCGTAAAATGTTTATAGGTTCATGTGGTAGAAATATTATTATAATAACATGTAAAAGATGCGGTAGCTGAGTGGTTCGAGTAGCCGCATGCAACAAAAAAGATTGCAAGTGCGAATCCCGACTGTGCCAATGAGTTTTTCTGAGCTTAAGTACTGTTATTAGTCACACCACGAGCTTTACCGTTTAGGAAAACATCGCGAGGAAACCTGCATACGCTTTTAAAGAAATTCAAAGACGTATGTATGTACAGTCGAGCTTCAGAAACAGCGATGGATTCGCCACCTGTCACGTTGACACTTAAAATATATCTCAAAAGTGAGTATACCTCTGCCTTACCATTCATTAATAGGGAGTAAGGCGCGAAGATATCATAACATCTTGAAAAAGTTCCCTGAATCAAACTTAAAGAATATTCAAAGACAAATTAACTTATAGTTCCTCTGTTAACTTAGTAAAGTTGCTGAATAGTTAAGTCCTCAACCATTTAACTTGACTCGACAGCCAAAGTTATTATTTTAATAGATTAGTGAGTCCATTTGGGAATATTTAAGGCTCACTTAAGTAACGTGTGACGAAACGCATATACAAAATAAAAGTATTGGTGAAGAGGCAGACAAAGGAAGTCCAAGTTCCAACGTCACGTTCGAACACTCATGTCAATAATACTACCTTGAAAATCACTGCTTGATGGCACTGTATATAATAATTTTTTGTCACCTTTAAGGTTCAAATCAGAGTAGATTCAATGCCTCATTCATCATTGAATGATCTAGATCATTGATCTAGTTGAAAGCCCCTCGGTTGTTTTAAAACAGCTCATGGACTCATCTACGTGAGTTTTATTAGAGAGCTTTGATTTATAATACCGTGGAGTACAAAAGAACAAAATTTAAATTCTCCCACATTTTCTACTCCGCGCCCCAGTTGTATTCCCATTTCAAATCCGCGAACACTCACCAATTAGTGGGTCGGGAAAGTGGATCTCTCTCACCTTAAATTTTTTATGAAGGCTCCGTGGAATAAGCTTTTCATATTATTTAAAATCGCTCGTTCATTATGAAATTAATTTGGTTTATAGCTTTTAATTTTTAATAGTCTTTCAAATGCATAAAGCGATTTCTTTATTTCGCCTCCGTTCTTAAGGAGAGTAAATTTGGCTCAGTACGTCTTTCTACATACAGTCCAGTCAAACTGCCTTGGTCGACAATTAACTAAGCCGAAGGAGAAAAAGGAAAAGACCTAGTTGCAACTGCCTAGATCAAATCGATCCTACACTCAGCAAGGGAACGTCAAGACAACTAATCACCAGGGGAGAATAGACTGTGAATGTAGATAAAGTGAAAGAAGAGCGCCTTCTCTTTAGACTTACAAGTCAAGAGGAGAGGAGAGATCATATACATGTATAGGATGCTTCCAAAAAGGGACACTTAAGAGAGGTAGGGCATGACGGGTTTCCAAAAGGGTCGCCAAATAACAAATTTTTTTGTGTTGTGTTCCTACGCGGTGAATAAGGTTTTCAGTAATGAGCTCCTTGGGGAGGGGGAGGATTGTTGCATTGTGTTGGAAGCAGAGGGATTAAACCCATTATGCTGCCAACACACTAACTCTCCGAACACAGAGTGGCAACGCGCAAGTTATACTTCGGTATCGTGAGCGTAAATAGGCTACGGTAACCGTTTCGTTTCCGATAGGCCGAATACTTGTTTGCCACTCCAGTTGTATAAAAAAAAACACTTGTACAAATACGTGACAGGCAATTATACATCAAAGGCTATTGTGAAAGTATATTCTAGATCCATCAATTTTTAACACTCGAGAAGTTGATACACATCTACATTAGGCATATGTTTTCCGTACATTACCTCAAGTTCAATTATATTTGGGTTTTAGTTTTGCTCAAACCAGGAGACTAAGTATCTGACCGGCTCTAAAATTATTTAATAACATTAGTCAAGCGCCATAACTCGCAAATTAGTAACGCCCTAAGCCGAGATCCGAACCCCACAGTGGGCGCCCATAGCTGTGTTTGCTTAGCTCTGAAGAAGTGCCTGGCTGGAGGCCTTCTGGTCTACCTTTGTCTACGCTTAGGGGACTATTGTGAGAAGATGTGAAGTGGATGAACGTGTATGAAGAGAATGACTATGTCAACTGACGAATATGGAAGAAACAAAATCTGAAGGTCTATCAATCATAACTGACGCTCGGCTCTCTATGCCTCACGAGGGCGTCCAGCGATAATATTAAATATTTTGGGACAGGTAAGAAGAGATTAGAGGTTATTTCGAAACTTTCAAGATACGGTGTTGACAAACTGATGTAGATAAAGTTGACTAAAGCCATCATTATTTACGATGCAACGACCTGTGAAAGTGCCAGTAATTTGCCATGAAGTAATACACTGCGGATGGCTTTTACATAATTGCACTCTTTGCAATTGCAAAGATAAAAGCTCACTTACCGTAATTGAAGGCGGGTATTTCAACTGTTGCAACAGTGTTCTGTGTGCTAATGTAAAACTTTATGCACTATACATTCTGTCGCCATGTCAAATAACAAAATCATGCACCTAATAAAAGCCGTGGTGGCCGAGTGGTTAGAAACCCGACTGTACCAATGGGTTTTTCTTTAGTATGTTGAGTCACACCACGAGCTTACCCGGATACGTTTAGGAAAAAGTCAAAAACGTATGTATAATCGTGCTTGAGTAATGGCGATGGAATCACCATCTGCCAGGTTGGCGTTAAAATACATCTCCGGCGGAAAGCGGGTGAGTAGGAACTACCCACACACCTCTGCCTCTCCTTCAGGAACCTTTGTGGAAAGGCGTGAAGTAAAGTGAATAAACCCGACATGATCATGGATAAAGTTGTCGTCTTAGAATTAACTCCGAGCCTAATAACTACTCGAGAGACCACTGATTTGTTCAATACTATATTTGATTGTTGAAAGATCGATCCATCCCTTACGTGCGGTAAATAAGACCAGCAAAGCTTCCTATAGAACCTAATGAAGCCGTTGTAATGACATCGCCCGCTCGCCCTCTCCATTATTGCAATTTTCTTCAACGGAAAATATAGAACGATGCAAC
>JACCPG010001722.1:0-64395 GCA_016069955.1 Drepana arcuata
CAAATTCGCCATCTGTCACGTTGGCACCTAAAATATATCTCTGGCGGAAAGTGGGTGTGTGGGTATTACCTATACACCTCTGCCTACCCCTACGGGGACCCTTGTGGGAAGGCGTGAGGATATATTATATTTTATATTATAATATATATATGCAAATGCTACTAGTATTAAAGACAGAAATGTTTGTGAGGTACCTCGCCACAACGGTTGAACGGAGTAGGATAAAATTTGGCACACTATAGATTTTAACTGGATTTACACAGGATGAGGTTTATCTAATCCAGAGGAACAATTTACCTATGAAATTACATTTTAAAATATGGGGCATAGCATAGGCACCCAATGAAAATACTAAGTAATTTCGGCGTTCTAAAGTAATCGAAATTCGCAGTAGAGCGACCACATGTGCAACTACTAAAATGTACATTTAGATGAAAACATTATTGCGCGCTTAAACTTGCCAAATTGGCAAGTAGCAAGCGGACCAAGTGCAGTGGCGGGCGGTGCTCTATCGTGGCGCCCACAGCGCTGTAAATACTCCGCTCAGTTGTACGCGACTTATCTGTAATTGCCTGGCTGCGGATGTCTTTCAAGGAAGCGGCGCAAGGTGGACTCCATCTTACACTACTATTCAAAGTGCGCTACTATCTCGTTGCGATCCGAACTGAAAACCGGGTCAAGTGTTCCGACCGATTTCCATGTTTATTTATTTCCGCTATATTTACTTTTCCATGTTGTGAGTTCCTCTCTTTTTGGCAATAAGATATGATCACTTACATTTTTATCAGCTACACGGAGCATAAAATAGCGGCCTTTGTAGTAAAGCTTAGACACTCGAGGCCAGTAGTAGTTGGCGACGGTGTGCTTGCCACGCAACAGTAGCAACCCGCTGGGCGCCAAACCCAGGAAGTATTCCACACTATCCTCACCCTGGCGATATATAAGGCTTGTATAAGAGAAAAAACGCAGGTGAACATAAATAAATCAAATGTTACGAAAAATGTTTACCAAAACCGGATGTAAGTCGACACCATACATATCGAGCCATTTAACTTTATCTAAGTAACTTAGTTCAGCCTGTGCCGGGGAAATGCCTCTGCAACAATAAATAAAAGCTTGAGTCAATTAAACTGTTATCCTTAATTAATAAGGGCCCTATTATACGGGAGTATTAGAACAAAGGCCACAAAAGGTCGGATAACAATGCGTAATCCGGGCAAGTGGCAGTACGCCCTGAGCCATGGCCCACTTGGTGCTAAGTAGGTAGGTACACATAATTTGCATGTAATTGCGCCTTTGTGACGCGCCTTCGGCTGCAGGCTGCATCTTTGCGGTACTAAAAATTCATTCAATTAGGCGAGAAGGCGCTGAAGTTTAATTTCCGGGCGGTCGGTGACGGGTTTCAGCGAGGAAATGCACCGTTAAAAATCCAAATTTTGTGCAATAAGTTTTAACAGAAAAACAAATATTTATTTGTGTCTGAAACACAATTGACTTCGATGCTTAAATTTATAGATTTTACAAGATATATATATATTGGAAAGTTTTTGTGTCGTCTTTTAATCAATATCACACATCGCAATATTCACAGATATTATCTTACATACACACTCAAAAATAGATGTTCACATTAGTGAAACTATTCCGGCAAATTGTATATGACATATAGAGACATTCTAAATAATCATGTATTAAAAATCATCTTACGTAAATGTACGGTGAATTTCCGCAGCGCGAGCCTCCAGCTCTGGTGTCTGGTGAGCCAGCAGCCGGAACTCAGACACGTAGCTGGGTGCATGCCGCCTCGGGTCATAGTCACCCAGTTCAGCTGAAAATAAATACTATATCAATATCACAGTCTACTAAAAAGAACCCTGGCGGCCGAGTGGTTTGAGGTTCGTGAATGCATAGATTTGAAGTTCAATTCCCGACTGTACCAATCAGATTGTCTGAACTTAAGTATAGTGATTAATCACACCTAGAGCTAAACGCTGAAAGAAGACATCGAAACGAAATACGTATAAGTTTGAGAAGAATATCAACGACGTATAGTCGTGCTTTGGATTCGGCGATGGACTCGACATCTGTCACGTTGGCATCCTCTGCCTACCCCTTCGGGGACCACTATGTGATAGAGCGAAGATGTATACTTAGAAGTAGGTACAGCTGCACTATTAAGCATAGAAAAGAACTTATAAAATAAATATACGCAAACATGACACGGTGAACTCATTAAGCTGACGGAGTAGGTACTTCAAACACTGGATAGAAATAACTCAAAGCGGCGGAGGCGCTCCATTTTTGGAAATAAAATGTTTAGAACCACGGCGCAAACCAGAAATCTCTACGAGAAATACCTCATGTGTGTTCGTGTCGGTATTATGACAACATTTGACGTCTTTAACAATCGCAATTAACTCTGTAAAGGCAAAGGGCCACGTCCTAACCAAACATGTGTACGTGCCACAAACGTGCATTTGTGTACGTCACGGAATCAGTACGTTGTAATTACGTGCAGTCGATGGTTAAAGAAATTATTCAATTAAAATGCCGAGACCACTGGTGGCCGAATACTTTGAATTTCATTTGGAAAGTCAAGATTGTAAGATCAAACAGCAGTAGCATTACCTAGTTAGTGCAGTTTTATTCTGAACTTGTCACACCACATGGTTCACCATAAAGGAGTATATAGTTTTGCAGCACGTTGGAAGAGCAAAAAGTGCTTGACAGATGGCGATGGACTCGCCATGTGTCACGTATGTTTCTAAGTATATGACTGACGATGTGCTTTTTATCACAACTTTGCTACGTACCACCTTCGAGCCCCTTACAGAAAGCCACGAAAAATTTTAAAATGAATAAATAGTCCGCAAATTTATGTCGTAATAGTCTCCAAGTCAGCAATATCTCTTAATTTTTTGGGCGAAAACGCAGCTCAAATTCACACTCTGCGAGATAATATTACACAAAATATTAACAAATAATAATAAACATTCAATATACTATTTATTAAATCTATGTCGTTGTATATTTTTTTGCTGTACTTACCTATATGGCGAGTGGAACTAGTTTCGTGTACATAATGGAAAACAAACAGATATATAATGCATGTGACACAGAGACTGAAAAATTACGAGTGAAGAACGAGCCTGACAGTCATTTCCCGTCGTATATCTTTTTTTGTTCTCGGAAATCGCAACATCTGGTACGCCTGCGAGAACATACATAAAGAAGTTCGGACATCACGAAATATTTGAGCATTACGTTGATGCCTGAAGTAGTAGCTGTAGTATCGGAAAACGGTTATTATATTTCAAACCAAGTTGGTTATCTATGTAGATGGCTCGAACAAAACCATTGGAACTTCGATAATTTTCTTCGGTAACATTATTCAACTTCGGTAGCTACATGTGCTGTCACTATGGACGTGGAAACTACATCTAGTATTGAAAACGTTTTTGTATCCTGTTTTCAACATTTTACGTAAAACATATACAATGCGAAAATGTGCGGAAGAAGGGGCAGAGGAAGAACACGTTCCTAGTTGACTCAAAGAATGGAAAGTGAAGAGTACTTGAAACAGTCATTTATTTATGAAGAGAACTGACACCCTTTCCTCTCTACCTACTCCTTCTGAGACTTGACGAATGGTGATAAGTATTTGTGTATAATAAGCATAGGTTTCAGATACTCTCTTACCGGACGCTTTTTAAAAAAATATATGTAGAACATCTCCATTTACTGCCACAACGCTAAAATTGAATTGGAACATTCAGTTCTTTCACTCATCCTCTGTTAATCGCGGCAAAACATTAGGTAAGCTTGTTACCTATTAAAACAAATTCTTCTTGAAACATCAAAGAAAGTTATCGGCTATTGGTTTCCGTCAATCAAGTAGCCAGTTGGAAGCTGTATCGCGTTAAATGTGAATGATCTGTGAAGGATATCGATCATTTGGCAAAGAGCCGGCCGCCCATACGTCGCGGATGTAAGACAAATGGTGCTAAGCTGAAAAAGCATGCAGTGACCATGAATTAATAAAACGTATTTTTATACATTTGTATTTTGTATTTGTATGAGGTCATCGTTATGTACGTTAGTTATAATATCATATACATTACATTGGAAAAAGACTTTCAAAATCAAAATATTTTTATTCAACGTAAGGGACACAGGGAACACTTATTGAACGTCACGTTTAATATAAACTAAAGTTACCACCGTTTCCAAGAAAAAATACCTGCCAGGAGAAGAAACGAAGAGGCGAAACAAACTCCCCGGTTTGCTTTTTTAACATTTGTTCCCTTTTACGTAGGGGTAGGAAAGATTAAAGTTACATATATAAACTCTGTACAAGAGGAGCAATTCATTGCCATGCACGCTTTGTACCCGTCATAAATATTAAATTAAATATTCCTCGGGACTATTACTCCAATTTTAATTAATCGATCAATGACAAGTGGTTGGGTACATACTATATTGTTTGAGGAAAACCCATGGCTTATAATATTGTATAGAAATAAAATATTTTAAACTACGTCCGTCTTCCGTCGTCGTCCGTAACACTTACGGAAAACTAAGAATACAGATATTATTAATAATAGTCTTAGGACTTTTTTAAAATATGTTTATAGAAATTTACATAAGCTAACCCTAACCGAAACTAAACCAAGTAACACCTAACTATGTATCTTTAACGCAATATTTTATTTATTATGTTATGTTAACGAAACGCATGTTGTGATTTCCTATAATTAAGGAACCATTATTTATATCACTACTTAAATTGTTATGTTGCATGTAATTATGTATTCCTTGTTGGAAATCCAAGTTCATAAATAAATAAAACGCTTCGCGTTTGGAAATGGAATTCCGCAATATAATCCCGGTTCGTGGTTACATCTCATTTGGCGCGGCGCCTCTGTGCGTTTGTCCATCTTGTTGATTAATGTGAGGAATACAAGTGAAGTCTGTTAACTTGTTGCGAAGGACGGGCCATCTCGCATTGTCCGTGTCTACTTCCAAACAAACTCAGACTATACGCACCCAAAAATAGAAACACCCAACGGTGATTAATAGTGTTCGTTTGTTTTGGGCCCAACCATTTTGTATTTCTTATTTCTTATGTAGAGTACAATTCTTTGACACAGAACTGTTTAAAGTAAAATATCACACATGAAGTAATATTAAGTATTCGGAAAGTAAATTATTGTCCTTGTGAATTTGTTAAGCCATATTTTATAAATGTTGTATTGTCTGTCAGAAGTTTACAATTCACAGCATACATACGTAATGCTTATATTTTATGCACCGGGAGATGAGATATGTATCAAGTATACAAGTATCCTAACGCCTTCCCATAAGGGTCCCCGAAGGGGTAGGCGGAGGTGTATAGGTAGTACCGACACACCCACTTTCCGCCAGAGATATACTTTAGGTGTGTCCATTGCCGTTACTCTAGCACGACAATAAACATACGCCTTTGAATTACTTCTCAGACGTATTGCAGGTTTCCCCTCGATGTTTTCATTCACCGAAAAGCTCGTGGTGTGACTAATCACTGTACTTAAATTCAGAAAAACTCATTTGTACAGTCGGGATTCAAACTTGCGATCTTTGTGTCGCAGGCAATTACTACTCGGCCACTACGGTTTACTAACCACCACCACGGCTGCTCCTAAAATAGCTCTACTTTAATTTATGCTAAGTGAGGGCACATTAAATGTCGTGCTTGGTATAAAAATAAGTAACAATATTTGGAGCAGCGCGCCGGGCGACCCCGGGCTGTGCGCGGCCCATGGTGTGGGCGAGATTAGATGTAAACGATGCTCGCTGATGGCTCATTTACCTCTTGAATAACGCATCGATGTTATATCCTCCACCCCTCTTACTAGGCGACAGTCTGAATATGCAATTTTGTTATCGCAATATTTTTTTCTTAACAAACTACGGTACACATACAATTCTAATACATAATTAGATCTATATATTTCACTTTTATTTTTCCTGTCTTGCTTTCAGCTTTTCGCTATTAAAATCATAGGAAAGACATGATGAACACGAAGAGATAATATTTACTAAAGCATAAAGGAAGTTCATTTCATTAAATAAAGACCCTTTGAGGTTCCTGCGTACTATACTTATATAATTGTCTCCAATTTATTAATATGTTCAAAGAGCGAGATCTTATCAGAAGTGATTTTAAGGAAAATATTAATTGTTCATTATTTTAGTAATACAAAGTTAATTAAATATCAAACGCGTCCCTCTCACCCGACAGTCATTAATTATAAGAAGAAATTTGTAAGGTAAGAGGGACATTAATGGTATTCAGGGTATCAAACTAATTGCCAAATGACTGAGTAAATTCGTGGGTATAATCTGTAAATTTCAGGTCCCGTAATGATCTAGCAAAGCTAGTCTGGCACATTCACAAACTAAACGAAAGTACCGAAGCGGAATGTCAGATAATTTTACTGCGTCTCTGCGGAGAGATACCGCTCGTCCCGCCTCTGCGGAACCATTGGCAAGAAAGCCTTTAACCATCACTGTGAGTGGAATTGAGCTGGAGTTCGGTACGAAATGATTATTATAACACTTTTATGACTTTGTGAAGTCGTCTTTCAGAAATTAAAAAAATGTGGATTGAAATAACAAAATTAATGACGTAACTGCATATGTAGATTATATTCATTCGTTGTGCATTCGTTTTTTGTGCAAATTTGAATAGAATAATTGAATTTAAAGCTCAACAAACGACATTTTGGGGAACATTTCCACGTTCGTGACCTGCCATCCGTGAACAATTTACACGTTTATCGAACTCGATTATGTTTTGCGTCGCCTGTAAAATATTTATATGTATCGTTTGAGCTTTTTGCATAAGTACCTACCCTTATACATACATTGGTATATTATTATATAGTTATTAAAACATATAATATATAATATGCTAGCTGTACCCCGCGGTTCTAACCGCGTAATTAATTTTGAGATATATATACTATGAGATAATCCTAAAATCTATCTCTGTGCCAAATTTAGTTCAGAAAGTAGTTTTTACGTGATCAAACATCCTCACAAAGTTGTGGATATAATATTAGCAGGAGTGTAGGTACTGAGATAGTAGGTATACCAAATCTGACGCATTATTTTGTCTATAATGTGTTTCCTTGAAAGTTTCAACTCAGCTTCAATGAAGAAACAGCTACAAGATTCGGTAAATGTGTCTATTGTGCCATAAAGTCCCAAACAGAACTTCTTTGTTGCGTCATAAACATACTTACTGAATATATTACTTACGGTAATGTCAATGAGAACTTTTACACTAAAGAATATGTTTGTATTTTCACAAATATCGTTACAAAAAATATAGAAGTGAGACTGATTCATAAGTTCATTATCTTTGTTTACATATACACACATATCTTCACGCTAATTTCCTCAAGGGGCAGAGCGCTAGTTCTCTAAATTTTAAATTTAATTAAAATCTCTAATTCTGCTAAATCAGTCTCCTATAATAAATGGAAAATCTTTAGAGGGTAGTATTTCTTAAAGACTGCTTACTATAAAAGAGCCGTTTTCCGGGAATGTCGTGTAGTGTTTCACAATCAAGTTAATAAAGTACGTGTGTTATTACTCCCAAGTTAACTGTGGGGCTATCTGCCGCAGTGCAAGGGTGGCGCGTTTGGCGCCAAGTGGTAAATACGCGCAACTTGCGACTTCACGCGAGACTTGCAGTTTTTATAACTAGGTTATATCTCAAACAAGAAACAGTAAGAAATAATCTTCTAGGTATAAAGAGTAGTAAATTTTGACAAGTCTCTGAACTACAGTAGAATCCGTTTATTATGACATCGAAAGGAATCGACAAACACGTCATAATAAGCGGACGTCATACAAAGCGTTTTGTGAAAATAAAACCTTTTTTTATGTAAATATGTACTTAAGTATTTTAATAGAGAAACATTGTATGCATACATACATATTAAATCAAAATAAACACTGCACGTAATGCAGTACATACATATTTTTTAATATACGTAGGTAATATATAATTTTTGTCTGCTTTTGTTTTTTAATTTTATTGTAATAACAGTAACTAATACTATTGTGTATAGAAGACTTTTGTTTTCAATCAACTCGTGATTTGATTAATAATTGCACTCAAGTTCAGAATAAAATATTAGTGCAATCAATTCGAGTTTACAGTACATACCTCAATTGTGCAGACTTTCGGAATTTGGTACCTACATAATGTTGACTCTTAAGACTTTGAAAACGACGAGTACTCAGTATCTCTTTATATATAGCTTAATAAAGTTGGAATGACAACACGCAATCCTGCCTATCCAGTTACACAATAATCCAGCAGGTACCTAGGTGTTAATGTCCGTGCTCTGATTATGTAACTTGAGCACCTGAGCCGGCCAAGTAAAGTCTAGTGAGACTTAACTGCTATTTCTTTATTTGCTGCTAGTATGTGTACCTATATGTTTGTTGGTGTGAATGATTAAGCGCGTTCTAATTATAAATAATAAATTCACATGGTTTTTTAATATATCATCAGACCTATATGACAATCGCCCTCGATAGGGAAGCGTAAGAACTTCGTCTTTTCACCAGAAACATATTTAAGTTTGACAGATGGCAAGTTTAACACCGTTTCTCGAGCACGACCACACATATGGCTTCAAATTTCTTCTCAAACGCAGATATCCTCTCGATATTAACTTTTTCCTTTTTTATGAATAAAATATATTAGTAATACAAGGTACTCACATTGTAGGACGTAAGCTGCGAGTTCAGCAGCGAGGTCGAAACTGACAGGCAGCCGACCGCGCAGAACGTCTTGCTTCAGTTGCAAGAACAATTGGTACCTGCCCCGTAACAAACGAAATCATATAATAATAATAATAAGAAGAAGAAGTAATAATAACTGGTACAATTCAAAGCAAATTGACCTAGTTCCATACTAAACAAAATGCTTAATGAGGGAATTAGATATATGATAGTTGTATTATAATAATATGCTTATTAATACATCTCTCTATATAATTATGATAGTCTATACTATTTACATATTTTTTATATATTATTTACATTTTATTTATATACAGCCGTGGTGGCCGAGTGGTTTGGGCAGTTGCCTGCGACGCAAAGGTCGCAAGTTCGAATCCCGACTGTACCAATGACTTTTTCTGAACTTAAGTTCATTGATTAATCACACCACGAGCTTTACGGTGAAGGAAAACATCGAGAGGAAACCTGCATACGTCTGAGAAGAAATTCAAAGGGGTATGTATAGTCGTGCTGGAGTAACGGCGATGGACTCGCCATCTGTCACGTTGGCACCTAATATACCTCTGGCGGATAGTGGGTGTGTGGGTATTACCTATACACCTCTGCCTACCCCTTGAGGCGTGAGGATATCAAATCAAATCAAATCAAAATCTTTTTATTTCACATAGGCCCAGGTGGGCACTTATAAAACGTCGAAAAAGAAGCACGGTTCGGGTTGGTCGCTTCCATGGAGAAGAACCGGCAAGAAACTCCATGGTTACTCTTTTCAAATCATTAGGCATATACAACAATAATATTTTTTCGTTACAGCAATAGTACCCAAGTATGGGGAACAACGTAGGCCCGACAATAGGTCGCTGCTTACTATACAAAGTATACATAAAACAAGATAATTATAACAATGTTAGCAAGATCTAAGAATCTACAACGCCTACAATGTTCTCACATTCACAAATTAGACAAATTAAACAAGTGACACAAATATTGTCATCAGTACTGTAACTAATTCTGGTCAAGATATGGAATAAATTAAAATAAAAAAAAGTAAAATTATTATTGTAAAAAAAAAAACCCCGAAATGAGAAAAGAAAAGATTCAGAATAGTTAGAGACATCCACAAATTTGTGCCGTTTATGAGCTACCAAGGAAGCCGCATGCGCAGAAGGAACTAGAGCCAAACTTCTTTATCTTCAACGTAGTCCTTGATTTTATCCTTGATATATTATTATTATATATATATATATATATTAGCTGGATTTATATATATATATATATATATATATATATATAATATAATAATGATATATCAAGGATAAAATCAAGGACTACGTTGAAGATAAAGAAGTTTGGCTCTAGTTCCTTCCTTATAGTTCCTATATATATTACTACACATGATAAAAAAAACATATACAGTATTCTTAATCAACAAAAAATACGTTCTGATTACTTTCCTATTTCAGAAAAGAAATCGGTTCAGTTAAATTCTTCAGTGAAGTGAATTTATCAAACACGTTGGAAATAAGTTGGCCCTTAGAAGGAAATTAAATATTAAAACACCATCACAGGAACGGTTTCAAAGAATTTACGAGTATTAAACTGCGGCTTTTACCTTAAAGAAGACGGTTCTCCCGTGGTATATCTAGATATATAAACGGGCCCGGGTAGCGGGGAGCTAGCGCCGGGCGCCCGCCATCAACACGCTAATAGCGAAATTTTAATAAAACATCTCGCTACCCCAGCGCGAATAAAATAAAGAATAAACGGACATTCACTGAATATTTTACACTGCCTTCGATTGACGGTATTGTAGTAAAGTTTCAGAGAAGTAATGAATGGGGTAAAGTTTCATCACAATTTGCCAAAGAATAAATATTCTTTAATTAAATTACTACGCGCGATAGATACTCTTGATGTTGGAAGCGTCCATTATTTCTGCTTCCTTATGTTGCCTCCTAAAGTCAAATTTCACCAACGGCGTCATCATACGAGCATTACAATTCCGGATATGATATTACTCGCTACATTTAGTATAACTCCGATTCCAATTCAATAAATACTATGCAAAGGCAAAAAGCTACGTTAAGTACAACCATGATTGCATAAGGATGAAACTTGAGGACTTATGTGATACAGACATATTAATTATGTTTTTAATTGGCTGTTTACGGTATGACCAGAGTACCTTTTTAATTTAGTCGTCACGGATGAGCGTCACTCTCACCCAGCTGATATAATAAGTAAAAAGTCATTTTGGTTTTGTCCGAAGCTTATTTCTGTTACACCGTCAAACTTGGTAGTACAAGATTCACTCTCGTATATCCTGGATTTTTCAATATTTATATATTAAGTTGTGGTAATTAAGAAAATGGTTTTCAAGAGTAAATAAGAGCTCTATCCTTAGATAAATATCCTGCGTTGGTAAATTGGAACGGAGTGTTGTACCTTTTTTATGTTATTCAAAGTCACTATCTATTTTTGTTTCGCATTGACAGTTTAGAGGTGCAAGCTAGAGCCTCGCCCCATTCATTTCATCAGTGCCACGTCAGTTTACGAGCTCACCGGGTTTACTATGAGAGCACTGCACGTTCTTTTGTTCCCTCGCAGCCGAGTTTACTTCGTTTTATGCTCATAAAAATTTAACACTTCGCCATAAAGCTTAAGTGAAATTGCGTTTATGTATATCTATTTATTAATTTACCTGGCCATTAGTAAAATGTATATGTTTAAATGGCAATGCGTAAAGTTCAAATAAAACTATCTAGTGAGCGGCATGATACATTTGCTTGTATAATATTGTAGCTTATTAAGTTGGCAGTACGCCGCGGTCGGTTCCCATGACACAACATTTCTAAGTAGAGTGTATATCCCTCTAACGTAATTACGTGTCCCTCTATCTGTTAGCCTCATCTCGTTATGTGTGGTAATTTACTTAGTTAAATACTTACATTTGTAGTTTACCGCAATGCAACCTTCTGCTACTTGCCATAAGTAAACAGGTATATTATATAGGGTCCTTTATTTACTACAAATGTGGCATACCAGCTCACAGCCAGTATTACAGTAGAATATATATATTACTGAAATGTTAATGTGGTTGTCGACTTTAATAACTTTTTGAAAGATAAAAAAAAATACCTAGGTGTATATTAACCTCTTCACATAAAATTTAATGCAAAGGGGGCGTCCATAAATTACGTGAGGTGTATTTTTTAATTTTCTGTCCCTTCCTCCCCCCTGGTGAGATATCGTGAGATTTTATTCAACCCCCTCCCCATCCCCCAATCTCACGTGAGATTTTTCAAAATGTGGGTTTCTTACGTAAACGCGTTGGATTTTTATTGTAAAAAAGAAAAAAAAATTGCTTCGTGCTTTTATTTACGACTAGTTAAGACTAGTAATCAATATTGCTGAGAGTTTAATCTTACGCATGTTCAATCTGGATTAAATGGACCAAAATAGTATATATTTTTTTGTTTAATCAGGAAAAGAATTGCGTGATATTTGCCGAGACCCCCCTCTTTCCAACGTAAGATTAGATAAGATTTGACTCGACCCCCTCCTTCCCTTAAACATCTCACGTAATTTATGGACGCCCCCTAAGCGTTAGCCGTCTGGATTTCAATAAATCTACTATAATATTACATTAAACCGATTACATCCATGCATATCCATTATTACTTGTATGAATATTCTATAGTATAAAATTACCCATTACATACTTAGTGAATAATACTAAGCTGACCTCATAAATGCCAATAGAAAAACTTATTTTTTTGTCTGCATCCTAAAAAAAAAGAACGACGTGTGAAAGTTCACATACAGCAATTAACTATTAAGTTGGTTTGTGATTTACATTTGTATCATTGTTATTTTTCTGTCTCGACGTGTATCACGGGCAAAAGCTCATTTGTCATAGTTTAATATAAACTTTTGTTCTCCTATTTTGTTTCCCCTATTCATATTGCGATGTGCGTCATAGAAGGACGAGCAGTTGTGACGAATATGTACGTGTAGTTAGCTACATTTATTGGAGCCAGATGTGTAGATATTATAAAACTTCTAAACGCGCTGTATCCAGTCCACGTGTAACAAGTATCAAAAAAATTCCATGGATGATACTATACTACAAATATTATAAATGTTAAAGTGGGGGTGTTTGTTACTCAATCACGTCAACCGGTTAAGCAGAAATCGATTATATTTAGCACACATAAAGATTATTAGCTGGATTAATACATAGGATATTATTTATATACATACACCATCACGCCGAGTCCCTAACGGAGTAGGCAGAGAGTATAAAGCGCCATTTCTCTCTGGACTTTTTATTCTTTTTATACTATATTCCAGAATTATAATCTACTAATGAATTCTTATTTTACACGTGTGAAACTGCAGGGCGCAGACAGAAAGTCATAAAATATATTGGTTCCACCAAGCCACCACATGCTCGGCCTTACGCACGAACATCTAAGCTTTAATGTTTTTTTTAAACACTTGTAATAGCTATATATTTACATATGTGGTGTTATAAACCATAGTAGCGTCGGCCTCGTTCAAACCACCATATGCCATTCGTCTACGTATGTAGCGTATGTAGCTTTGATGGAAAACCACATTAAATATTCCAATACTATTTGTTAATGTTCAGCCATTAATTTGATTTCACATGTTAGCGGTTTTACTGGAACTCATTATAATAATAAATATTGAAATACGTACATTTATGCATGATGTTCGACGGAATGGGGATCGAGAGCAACGATGTAAAAGCTAAGTATTAGTATTCATTATTCTGTATACTGTTCTAGTCAGAACGTATATAGATACCGTTCCTGCAGTATTATTAAATTTTATGTATCTATTACACAATATTAATTATACTAGACTATTATTTCGGTGTATTTAAAATTTTATATATATACCGTTTAAAAATAATTATTTTCTACGATTGAGCTACTTTTTCCTTATATGAAAAAGACGATTACATTCTTAACCTTATAGAGAGTTTTTTTTTAATCTAAACTAATATGTTTTAGATTACAGTGAAAGGAAACGTCTAACTGTTAGATTGACATAAATATAAGAATAAATTAATTCGATTAGCGAAGATCCTGCTCACATTCTTGAATATTAATTTGAAGTTTACTCCGGATTTGCAAAATTGAAACCGGCAGATAACAGTAAAGTAAAATATAGATAATATATGTAAATTTTAAATGTGATGTTTAAGAAATGAAATATATGCGTCACGGAACTATAGCGAAGATACTACCGTGAGTCACGATAGTCAACTAATATCACAATAATCAGACCCTTATGACATCGACTAGTAAGATCGTCCGTCTGAGTTTGGTGTAAGTCGCCATCGCAGGACTTTAAAGGAGACGCCGATTCACGAAAGTTATTCTTAAAATAATACTGAGGATAAAATAAACAAGAATGTACCTAGTGATCTCCTCGAGAAGTTTGCAAGGGTCAGCAGCGTAGAATTTCACGCCAAAGTAGAAGGTGTGAGGGTCTATGCCTCGAAGCTGACGACGTAGCCGCTTCCCGGCGTCCAGCCAGTGCTACATAAAACAAAAGAATATAATGTATTTTTCAGTATGTATACAGATCTATATAGAAGAGCTTTCGATGTGTTTCAAAACAACATTTCTATTGTAATGTATTTAGGTATCAGCGTAGACTGTCGCTATGTCCAGATTTTATATAGGTTGTTGTTGTATAAAAAAAAAATCTATGAAATTTTTCTTAGACTGTCTGTTCTTAGTCCTCGTGCTGTTTTCATTACCGTAAGAAGTCACTATACGTAGGTTACTAAAAACTAATTTGTCTGACCACCGGGCTTCGAGGTTGCTGCGAGGCTGTCTTTGCAGACCAGTATTAAGCATAATATACTCTTTTTCCGCAGCATTTCGTTACTTTTTCATTTCACTCCATCTAGGTATCATCATCATTATCGTCATTCTGCCCTCAACCCGTAATATAAGGGGTCGACGCAATATATTGTTCTCTTCCAGACCACTCCATCAACTGTCATCTCTGTATATTTACTGCATCTTTATATCTAGGTGAAATATTCCTATGACTTTTATAAAAAGATTTTTTTACACATTTTAATCAGATATGTTATCAATGATCCATGTGTTTTTTTTTATTTTATTGCAATAAGAGTAATAAAAAAAAGTAAATAAAATACAATAAATAATGAAACTGTATATTTTTAAATAAATATGTTTAAATACTATTAGCTGGTGATGTTCCGGACGACTGAAGGCGAGCAGTCATCGTGCCTTTCTATAAAGGAAAGGGATCACGATTGGACTGCTCAAACTACAGAACCATCAGCTTGGTCAGCTTAGCTAGTAACGAAGATCCTGACGATAAGAATGCAAGATCTATCCGAAAGGTTTCTCTGGGAATCCCAAGGTGGATTTAGACCAGGAAGAGGATGTATGGATCAAACCTCCTCGCTTCGCGGAATCGCGGAAAAGTTTTTGGATATTAACCAAAAGGTTTTCTGCGCTTTCGTCGACTTAGAGACGGCATTTGATAGAGTCGTACGAAAGGAACTCTGGGACGTGTTGCCTGGATATGGAGTGAGCAGTTCCCTACTGCATGCCGTGAAATCACTCTATAGTGATAGCGAGGCGCGCGTTAGGGTTAACGGTGAGATGCCACCCTGGTTTGATGTGAAGTCGTGGGTTAAACAAGGGTGTATCATGTCTGCCTGGCTGCTCATTATATATCTATGAAAATGGGAAAATTTGTGGTCAACTGCCTACTATACGCCGATGACGCGGTTTTACTGGCGTCATCAGAGGGCGAACTGCAGTCACTAGTTACCATAATGAAAGAGGAATGTGAAAAGAAGGGGCTGCGCCTAAACACTGGCAAGAAGGTTCTGGTATTCGAAAGAGATGAACAAGTGACCGAGTGTGCTATATCGGTAAATGGGCAAATTTTATGTACGTAAAATTTGATTTCATCGATAGTTTTTCCGGAATAAAATATATCACATGTGCTAATTCGGCTAATAATCTATCTTAGTGCTAAATATCATACCATTTCGTTGAGTGGATTTTACTTTAAGGTTTATAAAAAATTTAAATTTTGGCCCTACACAGGAAGCTTTATACTAAATAATTATTTAAAAAAAGAATCTTAAATTGTATGTAGCAAAAATATACTCACTGTTTGGTTATCCTGATCTACGTATCGTAAGCCAAAATACGCTGTTTCCAGCAGATCCAGGTGCCGGAATACCACGTCCAACAGAGCTTGCCCCGTGTTGTTGTCCTATAAATGAAGTAAATCTTTAATACATACTCTTATAACATAATATAATACCTACATTGATTTAGTAATGAACAGGGGGTCCCAAATAAAGCCAAGAATGTGTTATGGTAACTAGACAACGATACAACTATATATTTACTTATATAGATAGATATATACATACATAAATGCAGAGGACATCCTTGACTAAGGTACAAATACTCGTGTTCATAACACAAATGTCCGCCCTTAGCGGTATTCGAACCCGCGACCTCAAGATTCGCAGTTAGGAGCTCTAACCACTAGATCAGGCGGCCGTCAAATTATGATGATGGCCATAACACAGGGTCTTCTTGTATACCCTTTCTTTACAAAATAAACGGATTATAATAGAAGTACATTATACATTTACTTTGTAGAAATGAGGTTTTTAGTCAACTTCTCTGCTGTATATAAATGTTGAACTCATTGGACACTCAACGCTGAACAGTTCATTGAAACATTAAGTCCGCCTTAAAATTTATATTTATGTGATCGTTTACGACGAAGCGAGTAGTAGGAAATCTATGAATATCTCCTTTTTGATCAGACGTGACAAATTATTTCCAGTCAAAAGCGTTTAAACTGAATGTATCAAACTGTTAATGAAAATAGAATTTTATTTTAGTCAACATTTTACGTCCATAATTTAACGAAATTTTCGTCGTATTTAATTCAAATACCGCATAATTATATTGGTATTTGATTGAAGGCAAAATTCATATTACTTGAGGATGTATAGCAATAAATTACAGCCTTATTATTTATCTTCACGCCTTCCATGTGTGAATGTAGTATCCACACACCCACTTTCATTAGGTGTCAACGTAACAGATCGCGAGTCCATCACCTTCACTTAAGCACGACTATACATACGCCTTTGAATTACTTCTCAGACGTATGCAGGTTTCCTCTCGATGTTTTCCTTCACCGTAAATGTATCGTATTTGCTCACGCCTTCCCATAATAATCCCAGAGGGGTCGACTCTGTAGTAGCGCCCTCTATTCGACGGAGATAGTAGCCATCTTAAAGGTACAACAATCGGTTAAAATTTAAGGAGAGCCTTACTCACACGTTACTCCGATGGTGATTATATATATATAAATATATATACATAATATCAATTTAATGTATAAGCCTTTAGCTTAGGCTTAGCTAAGGCCTTGTTCGTATTTAGTGGAGACAACATAAATTATCTCTCACTGTATATAATCTCTCGTATTATTAACATATTTCGATTGGCTTTCCATAATAAAGGCAATCTGCACGCGATGGTTCCAGGACCAGTAAGACCAGTAGTCATTCGTGATATGGAATTGGCATAATAATGACCGGCTTCGGAAGGGACTCAGGCAAACTCTCACGCGCAACTCTGACACCGATTATCTAATAAAACTCCGTAGTGGCTACATTGTGCTTGCGTGCGTGGCTCACGCATGACGAGATAAATATACACAGGAGTATTTTACATTCTTAACTAACTCAAAATTGGGCGCCTGCGCTTGGTAGATAACAATCAAGCTAATGGCTTCGTGGAAGAGCATTATTGTTTTCTTTTGTAAGGTCATACTACAAATTTACCCATGAAAAAATATATTTTGTTGCCATTGAAAAAACATATTACATCTACATTCGTAGAACTCAGTTATTTGTAAACAATGGTGTTTGCTAAATGTACATTTCACTCATTACAATTAGAATCATTCATATATACATATCGTCACGCCGTGTCCTTAACGGGATAAGCAGAGAGAAGAGAGATAGTTCTCTCTAGACTCACATACCTTGATCATTTTATTTTTAGTTAAATTTCTCGTAAAAATGCATTCACCTCACTCAACACTCACAAATGCAAATAGAAAAGCACCACTTCACCACATTCATCATTTAGGACGGTTAATAATAATGAGCGAGACGAAACATCCCTAGTGGAATCATCAAATAAATTATGATATGTATCTGGTCAAGTCGATGGGGTTGTCATCGCGCTCTATGTCTATACACGACTTACACACACACACACACACACACACACACACACACACACACACACACACACACACACACACACACACACACACACACATACTACTGTTCACCAGTTTACCCTCCAATATATTACGATTTATTACCTACATATTTGCCCAATAAATCATCATTTTACCACCTACGGGGAGACTGATTTTATACAATCATAGCTTTCCACTTGCGACTTTGTCTGCGTGATATTTTATCTTTAAAACGAGTGTTCCAAACGACGAGTCAGTTAATTTTTATTTCTCCAATATCGCTGTGCATTCCGAACAATTTTTAATCCCCCAAGAATTGAATTGCCGAGTTAATTATATTTACTTTCAGTGAATAAATAAAATGAAAATATTTACTTTACGTGCCGTGTAAAGCCGTGATGGCCGAGTGGTTCGAGTAGTTAACACAAAGATTTCAAGTTCGAATCCCGACTGTACTCATTAGATAAGTTTTTCTGAACTTAACAGTGATTAGTCACACCACGAGTTTCACGGTGAAGGAGAACATCGAGAGAAAGCCTGCTCCAATATCGCTGTGCATTCCGAACAATTTTTAATCCCCCAAGAATTGAATTGCCGAGTTAATTATATTTACTTTCAGTGAATAAATAAAATGAAAATATTTACTTTACGTGCCGTGTAAAGCCGTGATGGCTAGGTTCGAGTAGTTAACACAAAGATTTCAAGTTCGAATCCCGACTGTACTCATTAGATAAGTTTTTCTGAACTTAACAGTGATTAGTCACACCACGAGTTTCACGGTGAAGGAGAACATCGAGAGAAAGCCTGCATACCTATGCTTCAGAAGAAATTCAAATACTCGAACCACTAGGCAACCACGGCTGCAACATCACACAAACTCAAATCGAGGTTTGTTCACTTTATCGTAGTGCTTTATTGTAGACAGATAAGACAGTCAAGCAGCATGGGAGTGGAGGTGCATCGAATCAGTAGACCGTGAAATGGTGTGGAGTCAATTCAACGGCGCGACAATACACTACACTACGAGCGCCCAACCACTTACCTCCGACACTAGGCGTAGTCGTGCTTCATAAATTGCTTGTCTTGTCTCATTTCCTGACTTCAACAAAATAAAATGAAATACTCAAAAATGGCAGAAAAATATTTAAAGAAAATAGTAATATAGCGGTAGGCAGAGGTGTATGGGTAGTATCCACACACCCACTTTCCACCACAGATATATTTTAGATGCCAACGTGACATTATAGTTATGCACTTATGAATGTAAATTTTTCAAGATACCTAAAGTATATATTTAATGACTAACGCACGCACAGTGACGCCCTGACTACAAATAATGTGTATTTCTTAAGTTTTAATACAACGTAAAATACCACAACGATGATTTGATATATTACTGGGATTATTCTAGTACTCCGATAATTAATATCAACACTCGTTTATTCCTTTCGCCGCAACCTCTGATACAGAGACATATAAAAGATAATGTTTCTTCTAAATTATAATTGAGCAAAAACAGGCAAGGGGATTATATTTGCATGAGATCACTTATTTATAGAACATGTGAATATGTTTAGACATTTTTCAACTGCTATGAAAGCTCCAGTGAAATGAAGGTGTTAGTAGACTTCTGTCTGCACTTTCGGAGATTCTTGTTGAAAAGGTATGATGATAATATGATATCTTTATATCTCGTTAATTATTGATGTCTCACAACTTGATTGCGGCAACCATATATTTTAATCAAATTACATCACCCTCTGCAAGTATAGTTTATATAAAAGTATGGAGAGATGGATTCTTAACGTCTTTCTCAACCTCTCCATCGAAGCTAGACCACTCATTATAAAAACAGATGAACTCAATTTGTATTAATTTTGTTTGATATTTCCAAACCGGCTGACATGAAACTTCAAAATTAAATGTTCATCTTGTTTGTGCACTCAAAATTGAACCCCGTATGGCTCCACTTGGGATGCTTGTCCAAATATTATATTATTAATGAATAAAATATTTTATAATTATATTACGGTCTCGATATCTGATGGGATCATTCTACCTACAACGTACTCGTTACTATAATTGTCTGTACCTAAGGCACACGGCTTAAACGCGTACTATTACCGAAAACATTTCAAACATCAGAAACCGTATTTAATTTCACATTCGACACTGTAAAAATTAAAACCTTTATTATCTATTTTGGAGATTTCAAGGTTTTTTTTCGAATTTGATTTCCTTTCAAACTAGACCTGTGGTGAGTTGTCAAGTAATAAATCTTTATATTTCATAGGAGAAAGGAAAAGTTTGCGTCAGATCCGCTAAAGACAAATGCCCCTTTGTAGATAGGAAAACTGCCGCAAAAGGACGACGATTTATCTAAAATATCCATACAATTTAACGAGAAACGTCGAACTCTCTGAGCTTCCACTTTACCCAAATTGGATAATTCTGGCCCAATATATCTTGAGAATTTGTCGGAGGAACAGTTTGTGAGTGTGCATGCACCCCAAACAAAAGCATTTCTGGGATAAATTCCTTGGCTGTTTACGGTTATGACGGAGACTTATGTAAGTATATTATCTGAATAACTGTGGAATTTGTTTGGGGGCAGTGTCTCATGTGTTTCAAGTTAGCGGGAGCTGGGGAGATAATGGAGATTGTGTGAGGCTGACGTGGCTACTATTATTCTTCAGCGCTCGGCGTCGGGCGTCGCACGCCCCATGTGGAGTTAAATCTAACATAATGTAGCCTGCTTTCCAAGGATATATTATTCTATTTCTAAGGATATATTATTATTATTATATTAATTTATATTTAAATAAATTAATATAATAATAATAATATATCCTTAGAAATAGAATAATATATCTATTTCTAATTATATTTAAATAAATTAATATAATAATAATAATATATCCGCCAAAGTTATATTAGGTCCCAACGTGATAGATGGCGAGTCCATCGCCGTTACTCCAGCACGACTATACATACGCCTTTGAATTTCTTCTCAGACGTATGCAGGTTTCCTCTCGATGTTTTCCTTCACCGTTCAGCTCGTGGTGTGACTAATCTAAATGTGTACTAATATAAATTGCAAGCTGAAATATTGTGCATGCACGTGAGACATATTTAGTATGTACTTAGCTGTAGATGCTGTGATAAAGAACTATTGTTATTTTGGGAATAATAATATCCTCACGCCTTCCCACAAGGGTCCCCGAAGAGGTAGGCAGAGGTTTATAGGTAATACCCACACACCCACTTTCCGCCAGAGGTATATTTGGGAATAATATTATTGTTAATACGCACCATATTCTTCTAATATTGTCTACAACAGTATACAATTTTGATTAGCTCATGGGCATGTTTAGAGGAGCAGGCATTCGCGAGTCACTAACATTCACCGCGGCGACAATGCGAGCCAAATACAATTTAATATTCATAGAGCCGACGTACGATTCAGTGAATTCATCGCCCGCACCTTGGACCCGAGCTCCGCATATAAAAGACCTTTCTTGAACCCCTGGGTGTACTTCAAATAATTCGTCCTGTAGTAGTTGCACTTCAAACGTGAGGGTCGAGAAACGGAGAAAATCCGCGCCTTGTTTCCTAGATATGTGTACAGGAAAATTGAAAAACGTCATCCATCCCCATAGGGACGTCCGCGGCAGAGGTTGGCTTTAAGAGTAATCCCTCAGCTATTTTCACTACAGCTAAACCCTTTTTAAGCTAAAACCAAAGCTTTTATTTATTCTATCGCAACAAATTTCTAAATTTAGAATAAGCAATCAGGGGCTCAAAAATTGCAGGATAAAACTGCATGAATAACATTATATATACGAACTCGATTGAATTTATTTAAACGTTAATAATCGTTTAGAAACGACATGCGGCATATTATATGCCTATTTAATACAAAGAGATATAATTGTTGCTCTTTCGACATATTACGAAAGCCGTAAGTAATTGATAGTCATTACGTTTATTATTTATCGTAAGCCACGCGATGCTTAACAATAACACGAACGTAATTAATTACTATTATTAATACCAGTTAACTGCTTGCGGTCCTCATGAATTAATTGTATATTACATATTACAAAATGGGACTATTTCATTACAAACCGACCATTATAATATAACTAGCTGCCCGTCACGGCTCCGCTCGGGTGGACTTTAATTTTTTAAACATTTCGGCATAATTTTTTTCTTGCAATTAAAATAACCTATATTAATCAGTGATATAGTAGCATTCAAATGGTTAAATAATTTTAAAAATCGGTCCAGTTTTTTTTTGAGCCAATTCCTTACAAACATACATACATACAAATCTATCCTCTTTATAATATTAGTATAGATATGTGAATCATATCTAGTCTGGGCAGCGTGGATGAAGCAGATGAGATATGTAAGGTGTCTGGAAAGTCATTGCGTGGCATTTCTATCTACTTCGTCAAGAACTCCACGTAATACTACGTACCTATGTAGGTATGTACATATATACCCAATACGTGCCGTCACGAAGGGATCACCATCGGTACTGCAAGTTGAAACTCCATCAATCAGAACCAATGAGTTTAAAAAGAAGAATGTCATGTTTCATACCACGAACTTTACAGTGAAGGAAAACATTGTTTAGTAATCTTAGATACGACTGTACTAATGGTTTAGTCATATAGGCTTATATACGTTGGAAAGGGGTGTTAGTAAACCTCTACCTACTAACCTTCCCTTCTGTCCTTTCCATCCCTTATGGACCACTTTTCAACTAGAAAACTTTTAACTAGACGTGTAGTGCAGGAACTGGACATAAAGAACTAACTAGCTTTTAGAACAGTTTCTTAAGTCGATAGAAAGTATAGTTCTACCCGGTAAAGCTAATTTAGGTCACATATAACCACTTCTTTCTGCAACCTTAACTCACTTTGTGCCCGTGGAAGGCATTGAAGGCAAGGCAGTTAATGTAGTTTAATTTCTCCTACACTGCTTTAGGATACGTATGTTTGGTTGGACGGAGTTTGGAAGGCAAATTGACGAAACTGATATACAATGCGAAATTTATGTAAATCGTATGCAGGTTTCCTCATAATGTTTTCCTTCATGGTAAAGCATGCGGTGTAGTAAAACACAGTATTTAAATTCAGAAAAAATCCTTTGGGACAGTCGGGATTCGAACTTACATTCCTTGGGTCACACCACTCAAACTACTCGGCCATAACCGCGCTCTAATTGAAACAGACATTTTCACCACAACAATAATACATCATAAAAACATCTGTGTTTATGTGCAATAATTGTTGGTGGATAAGATAAATCTAATAAGATGAACTAATGCCATAAATCTAATTCTAACAATCTTAATTCATTTTAAAAATGTTACACCTGTAGAAAATTGGTACATGATTGCGGAGTAGCATGGTTTATATATTTTATATTGTTATGTAAAAAATATCCTTGCGAAATTAATTCTTTGGGGACAGCTTGCATGACCAAATGATGGAAGGAGTGACATACCTGTATCTCGTGAAACAGCTCTCGCTCATCGAGGAGAACCACCCGACAGGCGAGAGTGCGCGGCGCAGGACAAAGACAGTCCATCTTCTTGCCACAAACTGCACCCCTGAAACATGGACGTGTTGCTCAGTAAACAATTTGTACTCTAGTTATGGTCTTTGTACAAGGCCTAGTTGATAATAGTTTATCATTAAGGGTCGTAGTGAATAATCCAAATATATATATTTTTATGCTTATTTATGCATAAATAGTACCGAGTAGCCATAGTAGCAATGTAAGACTGTATCTTTATACTTGCATGTCTGCATAAAAACACAGTATGAACTTTAAGCTAACAATTAGACGCTTTTACATACTTTTATTTTTTAGTACAATTGTTATTAATTAATAATATGTCAGATATATAATCCATAAATGAATTAATTTAATTTATTTAAATAAAAATATAACAATGTATTTTTACATTGTTTTTTTAAAGAGAGAAATTTAAAAGTGTAAATCAAAATAAACAATTCATTAAAATTAATCAAAATGAATCCAATGATTGTTGATGATTTATTTGATTGATGGTGTAATGATTTTTCAATATAGATCTATTAACCGGTATACATACATTCAAATCATCTCTATGTAATTGCATATAAATACCAAAATGACATACACCAACACTTAATATTTCATCAAACAACAATCTGTTTTAAGCTTTCGCGTTAGGGAAATGACTGGGATTATGTTATATTATTATTATTATTTACCCACAAAGCTGGTAGTTGTTTGAAGTCAATTACGGAGGTATTTGCAGCAGACTCAATAGCAGAATCACCAAAGGGTTGGTCGAAACCAAATATATCCTCGTTAAAAGTTAGTCTGGCTGGGGAGATTGCGCGCCTATCCAGGTTGCTGTTTCGACGATTTTATTTTAATTAGTAGCAGCTTCGTCTAATGGGTGGATTTGTTTCGCCCGGATTTCGTATGCATGAGGGGTATACATTCATTTTTTTTATTTACTTTACAATATCGTGTGGCACCTGTGTACTTTGGTGAGGTATCACTCCTATTATGATATAATAATAATATATCCTCACGCCTTCCCACAAGGGTCCCCGAAGGGGTAGGCAGAGGCGTATAGGCGATACCCACACACCCACTTTCCGCCAGAGGTATATTAGGTGCCAACGTGACAGATGGCGAGTGCATCGCCGTTACTCAAGCACGACTATACATACGCCTTTTGAATTTCTTCTCAGACGTATGCAGGTTTCCTCTCGATGTTTTCCTTCACCGTAAAGCTCGTGGTGTGACTAATCACTGTACTTAAGTTTAGAAAAACTCATTGGTACAGTCGGGATTCGAACTTGCGACCTTTGCGTCGCAGGCAACTGCTCGAACCACTCGGCCATCACGGCTCTCCTCATATTCTAACTCTTAAGTAAATAGTGTCAAGTATTGACAATTTGTAGTCACTACATAGCTCTAGGTGACCTAACAATAGACAATCGCCGATTATACGATTTCGCAATATAAGTAACTAAATTATTAACAAATAAAATAAACTTACATTAAAAGTTTAAAGAGCCGTGCTGGTTCGAACGGTCGCTCGCAACACAGATTACAAGTTTGAATTCCCACTGTACCAATTAGTTTTTCTTAACATAAGCATGTTGATTAGTGACACCACGTGTCTTAGGTCATGGAAAACATTTAGAAGAAACCTGCAAACGTTTCAAAAGAAATTCAAAGATGTAAGTAGGTATACATATTATACTTACCAAAACATAAACCTAAAATATATATCTGGCAATAGGTAGGTGTGTGAGTACTATCCATACGCATACCTATGCATATTATGGGTATATATCATGGGTCGTAGACGTGAATATATATTGTTATTACGTATTATAAAAGTTCATTTTCAAATGTAGTATAGACATGTTACAATATTGAACAGAATCTAGTTTCGAACTTCACTAGGGGTTATATTCCCAGATCCAGACTTCCTTCCAAGTCGGTCAAGTGCGCTTTATTTAACTCACCCGATGGCTTTTCCATTCAATGTTTTTCAATGTCGTCTTAGGATGAGGTTATTCTGCATATATGCAAATTAAAATCATATTTGAAACCAGTAAACGTATATGAGCTTTATGCAAGGCTTGAACACCAAAGGGAAATAATTACAACGGAGGCCGGACATGGCCGCAGTGTGAACGCACTTTCCAAAACAAAATAAACAAAATTGGCTACCTAAGCCTTAGAGCACTTTAACCACGGAACTGAAGCGACCGCTGTGACTCAAAGCGCTGACCGCTTTCATACAACATCATCATACACATATATATACAATACAATGCAATTTGAAACTCGTGCTGTTATATTATATCTGTAATTATTCATCATCGTCTTCAAACTTCTTTTAGTCCGGGTTTCTTCACAAAAGTAAGCCTTTTCGCTTACAAAAGTAAGTTATTAACTTTTTAAAAGGCAAGGAGATGTTATTCATTGTAGTCCCCGAATCATTAACTGCAGAAGTTACCAAGTACGTGGAACAATCATTAGCAAGATTATTGACCTATAGAACAGACCGTGAACAAATAAAACGGGGTTCGTGAAAAGAAATCGTATTGTAACACCACAGAAGTACCGAACCAAGAAACTTTTAACAACTAGACAAACCAAGAACTGTGGAAACAAACAACAGACACGACAATACGAGCCATTAATCCGAACGATCTCGAGTTCCCGACGGAGATTAGTGCTCCCGTTATTGACCTCGCACCCCTCACGTCCCCACGCGTAGAAAACATTTTCCCGCCATTGTCTGAACAGGAAGCAAAAAGAGGAATCGCGATTGACACTGTGACTCCACGAAAACGGGCGGGGGAGGAGTTCGATCTCTCTCTGGCTGTCGAATTGCGTGTCTTTGCATCTTTCCCTTTATTTTCACTAAAGTTGCAAACTACGTATTACTTTCCAAGATATGCTGCACGATACCGTAGCATCGCTTTCGTGATATCATTGTCATTTCACAATAAAAAATGTTCTCATGGGCACAATTTCCTACTAACATCGAAGTAGCATGACAGCAATCAAGAAAAAGCAACTGAGAATTTTGCCACACTAGGTATCTCAGAAGAAAACACGCGACGCCGTATTGTACTGTCTGCCTGAGAATTATGTGCCGTTGTTGTGCATAATAAGCAATTTAAAGGAAACAGTATCAAAATGTATAAACAAAGCAGGGTCTCAGACAAAAGGCTGTCGCCTTGACAGTTCTAAGAATTTTCAAAGCGGTTTCGCAATAACCATACGACTTTCTGTCTCCACACCATACTTAAATTGATTTTGTATTAAGAGGAAATGCTGTCAGCTGATTGAGGGTCGGTCAGATCGAATCACCGCTTACAGGATAGTCTTTTTTCGCTTAATGGGAACACTAACTAGGCAGGGCTTAGTTATATAACACCTAAAAGGAATATACTACCTGAATGTGACCTTTAAGGTCTTAGTTAAGCTCAAATTTTGAACCTCAGTCTGGAAAGGTAGGCCCATAAATCATTGATATATGATATTAGTGACTTTAGATTTAGAATTCGGTAAGAACAAAATAAAAAGGAAGAGTAAATTAATTTTTATTCTCTCTAGCAGTAGGTACTTTGGCTCAATTATTTTGGCCAGGGAGAATAAAGAAATTGGTCAGCCATGAACTTATTAAAGTTATGGTGATATCAAAATAAAATAGTAGTAATATAAACAGCGAAGTGTATGTTAGGTGTGAGCGGACGCCGGGCGCATGCCGACACGCACTCTCCTCCGCATACTGATGGCGAAGCGCGAGCCGAGTGACGCTGGCCCGCCCTGGCCAGTGTGTAAATGTCTATTTTATCGCACATACTGCGATCATAACCGACGGAAAAAATTTTGATGTAATTAATAAATAAAGGCCTAAAGATTGATTCTATTGTGCACACACCTTTCAACATGAGTGTTTATATTCATGGATAGACTACATAGTAGATTAGAGTAGAGCGTATTTAAGTTTAAATAAATTACAATAAATAGATTAAATTTATTTATTTATTACGTATATAAATAAAGTCCGTTAACTTGCTAAAACCTACATTCACTCTGTCATGCTTCGTATTTTTTATCAGAATTACAGAATCGGTGATAGAATTATCAATGTTCAGTTAATTGCATCTATTTACTAGAACCACTTTAACTAAAACTTAAACTTTATTTTTAAGTTGAGCAAAAATATTAACCAAAAGGATTCTAAATCTTCTTTTTTACGAACAAATTGTTAATAAAACAGGAAAATGACTTGCCTCAATATTAGATATCTTTCCTCACGCCTTGCCACAAGGGTCCTCGAAGGGGTAGGCAGATGTTTATAGGTTCTACCTACCCACACCCACTTTACGCCAGAAATATATTGTAGGTGCTAGCGTGACGGATGGCGAGTCCGTCACCGTTACTCAAGCACGACTATACATATATTGAATTTCTTCTCAAGAGTGTGCAGGTTTCATCTCGACGCTGTCCTTCACCGTAAAGGTCGTGGTGTCTAATCACTGTACTTAAGTTTATAAAAACTCATTGGTACAGCCGGGATTCGAACTTGCAATATTTATGTTGCAGGCAACTACTCGAACCAATCGACTAAAACGGATGTAATAATTGGTGTAATAAGGGTTTATGAAGCTATTAGTATGTACTATGGGGCTTAATTGAATAATGAATGTAACAATGCTTAAATATAGCTTCATATGGTATACACAAAAAAATTTAGGTAACTATAAAAAGATATTCGTGTTCGAATATTATTAACGATAATTCAAAAGCAACAATTACTAAAATATTATCTAGTACGTACATCATCATTTTATCAGGGCCTGATATTGCGTTTGACTAACGGGACGTAAATATTTCGTCCAGACTTACTTCATGAATGAGTGGCTTTATAGCAACTGCTACTAAATGACGTCCAAACTACGTCTTATGAATTTCAATGGAATGCGTTTCTATTGAATACCTTCATGTCGGGAATACTGTACCCAGCCCCTACATACCACACGTCACCCAACAAATACAGGCAATCATCTCTTTGAACGTTATGTAGTCTAAGAACTCCTCGACTCGAGTTATAGGGAACATATTATACACACACACATACAAACACACCTGAGTAAAGATATTATTATACGTAAAGTAAAAAGGGATTATGAGCATAAACCGTAAAAAGGCAGGGTAAATCCAATTTCGGCTTTATTAACATCTCAAATTACGAAATTGAACGGACTCCGCCATCCGTCTAATTCGTTTTCCTATTAAATCAAACGACCTAGCTCAATTTTTATACGGCAATAAATAGCACGCAGTAATTGCGAGTTGCATGTACACACGCAAAGTGTTATGCGAATCGCTAGAAAATTGACCAGAGGCCATATCTCAGCGGACGGACGACGTCGTAAAGTTTGCGCAATACCGATTGCACTTTTCGTGCTTCGCGATAAGCCTGCAAGCTCCGTACACACTTATTCCAGTAGACTTAGCTTTATCAACTATTTCCTGTCTAACAGCTGGTTTAGTGTAATAACTACTACTGAATGTACCGCAATCGAAAAACACAGCAAAACAGGTTTTTTGTGTTATTATAATTTACCTTTTACCTAGATTCAAATCTGTTTAAGCATGGGCATAAATAGTGTAAATTTATTTCAATTTTGGCTATCAGTGCCGAAAGTTAAACGCCTGTAACTTATATAGAACTAAATCCTCAAAATAAAGTTAAAGGACGATAACTTGAATCCGAGTTAGTTGGGTGCATGCCAAAAGACGAAGTTGTGAATAACATACCGGTTTCCAATGTATAATATCATTTATAAATGTATACAAAAAAGTATATCGCGTATATGTGTTTCAAAGGGTAATCCTTCAGGGACAAAAACTATAGTAGTAGAACCACACATAGATAGTTTGATCAGTTAAAAAAATTACCTTAAATTATACAAATAAACAACAACTCTTAAGACCGCGACTGGATACTGTGCATAAAACTGAGTCAGAGTTAATATACTCTGAATCTCAGTCGCTTCACCGAAGAAGTTACGAACTCTTTTTTGTTTTTCCAAAATTAGTTGGTACATTATTACGAGTAATTTGTTGAGTCTCAAATTACGGCAGGTAGCCTGCGGCGGCTGGCTCTGGGCAACAATCAGTGTAGCGACCGAGGCTGCGACCATGTGAAGGCTCACCTCCGGATACCTCTGCTCCGCCCACAGTTTAACATTTTTCAACTCGCCTGGGAATTAATGCTAGTTCGTAGTATTGTTTATTATAGAGTACACTGATTATACCGTCGTTATTATTTTTGGCTTGGTCCAACCGTTCTTGAATCATTGTTTCTCGTTCCATCATACTTTGACTGTGAAAGGGTCAATGGCATCACTCAGACTGATTATTTTATCATACTTTACATAACATTTCAATTTCTCAACTGTTCGCTATCCTATGTTCTTGTAATTATCTTTAACTACCCTTGGAATTTCTATAATTGTTGTAACCGCTTGTGTGGTCAAAAATAGTGTGCTAAGGAAACTGAGAGATCGTTATTTTTTATGACAAATTGATAGGATCGCGGCCATTAATTAAAATACCGTTGGGATATTCGGCGACTCGTATATCTGTCAAAGAGTCATGGTACGATGCAGCAAATTATAATGGTAATGTTAAATATTGGATTAAAGAGGTTTGTACATCTATACACTAAAGGTGCTCTACTCTCTCGGCCTACTATAAGGGACTAAGCGTGATGATCTGTATCTGTATGTAATATAAGATAAGCATTGGCTATATTGTGCTCACACAATCTACATTTCTAGTTTGATATATACTTTGTTAAATGAGCATACCCCAATAAATCGCCATACATAAGTTAAAAGCTGATCTACAAACTTAAGTAGGTACTGCGGGATGGGATTCAACAAGAAACAACAAGAGGTTCTCATCATTAAATAATATAAGGAAAAACATGATCACGTTTACGAACTTTCGATTATGGGGCGGTCACCACAAAATCTTATTTTAATAGGTTATGGGTGGATAGAAAGCCGTGAGATACATATATCTCCTTGTTTTTATGTTTAGAGCATAATCCCAACATAAAAACATATTCTAATAATATTACTTTAGCTCTGAAAAGGATTTCTCTAGGCCTTTGTCTTATTCTGATGTATGCTATATTATTGTAAAGTTACATTACAAATCATTGAGTATATTTTGGGTGAAAGAGGAAGAAATCTCCCCACAAAGTTACGCATTTTGTAAAATTAGTACGATCAGCAGTAACAAAATCCATTCAACGGAATATGTTTCGAATCCCGTTAAATTATCACTGAACAGAAACTAGGTATAACCAGTGTGGGAATGAACGCAAATGATTTTGCTGAGCTAAACATACTTAAAATAACATAACGGAGGAGATCTCTGCAGTCCCACCCCGGCTTATCAAGTGCGTGAAACTTTTGCAATGCTCTAAACACACTTAATGCTCAACCTCGCGTCACTGAGCTATAAAAAATTGGCTCGATGTTCGGATCAACTGTTTTATGGTTGAACCAGTTTACGGCGGTATTTGCGTCTGTAAATTGAAAATTCTTGTAATGATTACTCGTCTAACACATTTTATACAGTAAAATATTGCCGTCTTTAGTATTTTTCGCAGTTTCGCAGAGTAGTGTACCAGAGTAATGTATGTGAAATTCGGGGTTACGTAACATAACACAGGAGACAGCCGAGTATAGAATTAATATATAAGCAAGAAAGTTTATATGATTCCCAATTACCATAATGAGTGTGTTTCGACGTTATGCTCCTCCATCTATGAGTGAGCAACTAACGAAGAGCCTCTGGGAAACTTCGTTATACGAGTAGGTTCGCATCGCATCCGCTTTGTGAATTAAAAGCGGTGCTCCTTTCGCACTAAAACGCCCCTTAATGAAATGGGATCGTCGCAAATTCGTCTGAATTTCCGCAACAATGAGTACGGCAGGCGTTGTTTCGCAGACTGCGCGTTACTCATCCGCCCGCATAACGAGAGGTTAAATTAAATAACAACTAAACTTGAGATTCTCCGAAGCCTGAGGTGCTGAACCGTGAACCGGCACTTCAACATTAGTTTGATTCCTATCAGAAGTTCCTGACCACAAACTGCTTGAGACAGCCACACGAATCTATCAGCCCGACTTACATTGAAAGCAACATTCAAGATCGACGACCTACTTGTTCTAATACAATACCTGAGCAATTTTGAGTGAATGATTATTGGTTCTACGAAATCAACTGACTTGCTTCTAAATAGGTGGATAAGCATGTGACTTATAAATAACTAAACCACGGAAAAAGTTAAAACACAATAATAAATAAAATAATGCAGATTTTTTTAAAACCTTTTCTGCATTATTATGCACAATTTAATTAATATATATACATTGTATGGATATAAACTATACTCGTATATTCAAACATATTTATCTTACTTAATCTTACACTCCTTTTTTGTATCCATCATCAGAAGGCAATCAAACCGCTCACCCTAAACGGTACATATCAATGCTACTTTTTGTACTTTATTTTTACTATTTCTTCCAATTACTAGCTATGGAGACCGTATTGCAGGTGAATTTATGTAAAAAAATACGTTCACTGTACGCGCAACATTGTAGGTGCCGAAGAGCTGTGACGGACGCAATTCAATCTGGTAATCGGAAATGGGCATCGTGCAACAAAGCTTCTATTGTCCGCAGCCCGCGCCTGCGCCGCCAACGACCGCAGACTCCCTGATTGTACGCCCGCGATTATTCACAGTCATCATGTATAGGGTTATAGACTAATGCAGTCATATTTTGGGCGTATATAAAAATCGCTTTAAAACCCTTCTATATTCTCACGCCTTCCGACGAGGGTACTCGAAGGGATAAGCAGAGGTGTATAGGTTGTACCCACACACCCACTTTCCGACAGAGATATATTTTAGGTGCCAACGTGACAGATGGCGAGGCTTTAAGATCTTCTGTATCAGAAATAGCACATTTGAAGCATATCGTTTTCTTAATTCTAAAAATATGTAATTTTATTAACGCCCGTTATCATAAGTAGGTAACGAGATCATACAGCGCATTTTGAAAATCTTCCCAAACTGTGACAGCCTATTGTATCCTGTATATAAATATTAAGACACTACTGTATTATAATATTATGGATTACCAATCGAATAACGCATCAATTCAGAAATAGTTGTTTTGTTTTTTTAATACTTTATGACCTTATTATATGTGTACGATGAATTTAGCTTCTCGCATGTTTTTTTATTTCTAAATCCTTAACTTGGCTTCTCAAGGCGGGATTCATGTACTTCCTCCTAAGGAGGATAAACTCTGAGTAGGCATTAGAAGTGGGTGGCTTGGCGAGTGGACCGCGATTTACAAATTCTGAGGACAAGTGGCACTTGACCCTCTTGAAAAGGTATCTCTCCCTGACTTTCTATTCAAGTATTGTTTTAAATATTATTACTTTCCTGCAACATATTCTTACAAATGGGTAAGTAATCGAACCTATTTACAAATTCAATTCAGGATGAAAATAATATTATCAGCATTGCTATCCAGTGTGGCAATGCTGATAATCGACTTTGGCACGTTTGCCGCGGGACGCCGATTTGGCACTAATAGTTATTTTATTTGTAAGAAAGTAGTTATTTTTGCAATTTTTTATAAGTAGTCGTAATTTGTACATATAAAAAAAAATCTTAACTTTGACGCATTAGAGAACTATATATAATAATAATACAATAATAAAATATATATTACTAGCAGGCCCGCCCAACTTGGCCCGGGTGAAAAAAATTTACTTCCTGAAACACGATCGCTGCGCCACCTATCGGGTCCAATTGTGATGTAAGTTATGCTATCTTTTGAGTTGGATCAAACTGCACACGGTGTGCAAATTTGATTGGAATCGGTTAAGTAGTTTTGGAGCCCATCGCGGACAAACAACGTGACACGTAATTTATATATATTAAGATATATATATAAATATGAGTTTTTCTAAAACTTAAGTACAGTGATTAGTCACACCACGAGCTTTACGGTGAAGGAAAACATCGAGAGGAAACCTGCATACGTCTGAGAAGAAATTCAAAAGGCGTATGTATAGTCGTGCTTGAGTAACGGCGATGGACTCGTCATCTGTCACGTTGGCACCTAATATACCTCTGACGGAAAGTGGGTGTGTGGGTATTACCTATACATCTCTGCCTACCCCTTCGGGGACCCTTGTGGGAAGGCGTGAGGATATTATACCTGTTTTTATGAAAAACACGATATTCTTGGAAATCTATCCAGTTGGCAATCTCAGTAGGTATGCTGAAGGATTATTTAATTAATGTGTCCATTTTAAGGGTGTGGCAAACGATCCATAAACCTAGCAAAATTTCTTACCGATATAGTAAGTAGAGTAACTTCTTTTATGCTATCAAATTTCCTCAGGGAAAAGATTCCACTACTAAGAACAGATGAGGATTCTTCAAAAATATGATTACACTCGTCAAGGAAAGTAAGCAGAAACATTGTAGAGCTCTGTTTGAATTCAAAGAATCACGCTCATTGGAGCTTAAGCAACTTGTTTGTTACAAGAGAACACGATACTACTTAAAGCACTATTTCCATCAAATACAGCTAATATCCCCGCTCAATAATTTGCTCATGCAAATTCAATGAAAGGTGAAAACGCTGCGGCGAAGTATTCACCGCATTAGCATAACAGACAGACACATGATTTCAAACGAACGCTAATGAATGAGACATATTCCCTTTTATCAGGGATAAGTTACTCATGCAAAGTTAGGTACCTAATTACAAAAACCTGTCTAATTGGAAACTGACATACATAGTCAAAATATTTTACGCATATATAATCATTAGTGTTTAAATGTGCAGGCATATATATATAGATACAAAAGTTGTTTAAAAATTAATATGTTTGCCTTCAACACAATGATTGCAAGTTCGAACCCCGACTGTACCAATGAGTTTTCAGTACAGTGATTAGTCACACCACGAACTTTACGGTGAAAGTAATATGACAAGGTTTATAAAAAATCGAAGGCTTATGTATAGTCCGTGTTTGAGTAAAGGCGACTGACTCGCCATCGATCACGTTGGCGATCACCTAATACATATCTCTGGCGGAAAGTGGGTGTGTACTTATACTTAAACATCTCTGCCTACCCCTATTATTATTTATACTTTACCCTATATTTAATACTAAAAAACTAATATGACTTCCATATCAGAGAGTTCTCATAATTTGTAAGTAGGTACCTAACTAGCGTTAAGTATGTATAGTATTAATAATATACTCAAATATACAATACGTCAAGGTACTCAACGAGCATGTATGAAGAGACTGATTAAAGCGAAAAAAGTGTGTAAATCTAGAAAGGCGCTCTACGTTACCGTGATTGACTCGGTGATGATTATATCATAGAAACTCAATCCTAACGATTCCAGAAAACAATTACGCAATTTAACAATAACTCTTCGTCGTAGAATTATCATCACAGAAGATTATTTGTGAATTTGATCAGATATAAGGTTAGGACTAATAAATTAATACTTTTTCCAAATAAGTACGTAGACCAATAGGTACTTAATTAATTTTGCCTGCCAAGTTCTAGCAACCATATTGAGTAAGTTTGTAACACAAACAAAGTACTCAATGTTTTAGATCAGCTATAGGTATTTTTGCTGTAAGGCGCACCCACTCACTAATGTATTATGTTGTTCCTATTTTCCCACACACATTGAAACTTGTAAAGAATTTTAAGTGAGCTAAATACATTTTACAAGACTTTACCTTGTGTATGTCTATGAATAAAATTGTAAAACTCAACCAGTACCTACACAATTTCAATTATTCAATTTGAGGATATGATTATACAATTAATTTTCAAAAATAATTCAAATTAACGCACTGTATGACTGATATTGATGTCCTGGACATTTGTGTTGTCGAAGGCATTTGGAACACTGGCTGTTTTTAAGCAAAGGTTGAGTAGCTTTGTGAACATAACAAATAAATGCTCGGAATATCAAATCAGTTCCGCTAAGAGACCAAATAAGATTAAAGCCAAGGTGAATCAAGTACGGCTACAATGGATGCACGACCGTGCCAGCGGGCTGGCCGGCTGCCGGCCATTCAACTTTGCGCCCGCGCTGCCCGTGACACTATGCCTCATCAGGAGTCTAGTTGTCCAAAATAATAATCACTTTTTGTTCTCCGCGAACCAGCACATATGTATGTATAACGCAACTGTTACGGAAAACAATCCAACCTTTAGGTTACAAGTTATATTTGAGACGAAGCTCAGATTTGTTCAGTACAATATGATCGTAATTGCCTTGTAAATATCTGGAATCAATTTAATAATTTACTACGCACGTAATTTACTACGTACTACGTTGACTTCAGGTATCCGCGTTCCGTTTTATACATACCTAATAATGATACTAAATGTATTGCTAAGAAATTAATACAAACCTATAAATTAAGTCAATGCTTAAGAAATACTTACAGGGAACTAAGATGCAAATATTTGCGATTTCACTTTAAGAAAAACCATACGAGATACGTTAACATCGTCAATTTAATATCAAGACGATTTCTGCACTTAATTTGTACTTGAACATGACTGACGGAGCCGGTATTTCTTAGAACACTTCACGACACTTTTTTAAGTACACATCTTATGAGTCATGTTTTAAACAAGGCTCAAACTATTCGTGCATGAAGATAATCACTAACTGGTGAGCACAACAAGTGTTATAAACGAAAGGGATGATGTCGCGAGCGCAAGTTGTGTGGTGCCGAGAGAACGTGGCACCTGTCACTCTAGCGAACACGACTCTACTGCCGGCCACTAGCTGCCGGTCCCGCGTTCACAACACCATCTCACTACGTCACTACAACATTCAATGGTGGATCGTAGCAGTGATGTTTTAGTGTGTACATTACGGCTTACATTCTACTTTGATTTGGATTTTGGGATTTAGCCACGCAATGTACAAAGTTTGGTAAAGATAGTCGTTCAGAGTTTTGTAGAAAGCTATCTACGTTTGGAGGTTGGGCGGCTTGGGATGCAAAAGCTCGCTCGGAACGCTTTTAGCCGCCGCGCAATTCCTTGTTAGTGACATCAGCGCCATCTAGGCAACTTTAGTGAAATAATTAGACGTCTTGTTGCGTTGATGACTTAAACGAAGCTTGCGTTTCTCATACAATGAAGCTAGCATGTTCATCTAATCATTCGAAGTAAAATACGTAGAGGGCAGGGCTGAGTCAGAGGAGTATAGGTAGGTAGTACCCACACACCCACTTTCCGCCAGAGATATATTTTTAGGTGCTAACGTGACAGATGGAATGTACAACGTAATTTTTTTTGAATTATTTATCTATTAAGTACATATGTGTGTAATAAAAAAAAACTCAAATGCTATGTGAGTTTGGTAAATGTACTTAATAGCACTTCATTATTTAGGTACCTACCTCATAGTTTATTGTACTCGTGGTTAAATAAGCAAAATGTTTCAATGCATTAAACATTTATATGGTGTTTTATTTGTAGTCTCGGGAAGAGCTTACTATAGAAATAATCCTATGAAGCAAGGTCTTTGACGAAACAGATATACAAAGCAAAAGTGTGTGCAAGAAGAGGCAGAGGAAGGCCACGTTCCAACTACCTGGATCAAATAGATCGGACTCTGAAGGACGGGAACGTTAAGAGTACTCGAAACCGACGAGCATGTATGAAGAGACTGATGAATGTGGACGAAGCGAAAGAGGTATGTAAGTCTAGAGAGAACTGGCGCTCTATACTCTTTGCCTACCCCGTTAGGGACTTGGCGTGATGATATGTATGTTTTATTTGTATTGACTCCCTGGTCCTATTTATTAATTGACAATGGACAATATGTTGTTGTCAATTAACAATTATGTTGTAGTCACAAAACTTCTTCCTCACCTCATTAGTCGTTTGATTAAAGTACTCTTAAAATATAACGTTCTAACTACCTGGATCTCTCAAGGACGGGAACGTTAAGAGTACTCGAAACCGACGAGCATGTATGAAGAGACTGATGAATGTGGACGAAGCGAAAGAGGTGTGTAAGTCTAGAGAGAACTGGCGCTCTATACTCTCTGCCTACCCCGTTAGGGACTTGGCGTGATGATGGATGTGTAAAATATAACGTTAAACGTTAACGTTAAAAAATATAATTTAATTTAATATAAACTGAATTATATATTATTAAATAACAATAGTGATTTGTAGTGTATAGTTTTCCCGTGTGAGTCAGCGATGACAGTCCATCATTTTAACATTCAAGTAGCGGCGAGTTGGCTCCTTTGACTCACCACCAAGCTAGTTAGCATACGTGATAGCATTTTACGAACGTAAGACAAATGTTCCTATCGCCCACGAATTTAGCTGAAATAGTGCACTAATGAATGCGGATAAAGCAAAATACATTTAAGTCTACACAGAATTTGGCACTTTACTCCCACTGTCTTCCCCGGTCTCAGCGTGACAATATGTATGTTATATGTTTCCCATAATTTCACTATAAAGAGACTTTTGCGTCATTCACATTTATAAATATCTTAATATTAGACCATAGCGGTCGGTTTGACTCCTAACGTTCCTCCCATTTTGCTACATAGCAGTAATGAAGTTTTTCTTTGTGAGCATAGTCGCAGCCTCAGTTAGGTAATTTTCTTTTAGTTTTGCACAGAGAATAATAGTGCTTCTTACAAAGCTCTATGTTAGGCCCATTTTTACTCTTGATATACATAAATGGCATTTATTTACTCACCAATCACTCGTTATCTAATAGACATGTATCTAATGACTATTCAATCAATGTATATTGATCTAAAAGGTTTAATGCCAATCAATCAAAAAGTAAACAATATAGTATATTCGCGCCAAAAACACAGAGCAGAAATATCAATTGGACAATGTTAGTACTAATAATAATAATAATTAATAAAATTAATAACAATACCCCTTCGGGGACCCCTGTGGGAAGGCGTGAGGATACATTATTATTATTATTATTAATACTTAAATGTAATAGTGATTACAATGGAACTCCAATATAATGTTGATTAATCTGTCAATGGTAGGCCATGGTGGCCAAGAAGTCTCCTGTTACGCTTTGCAAGTTCCATCCTGACCGTTGCAACGAGTTTTTTCAGAACTTATCTAGTGATTAACACCACGAGTTTTATAGTGAAGAAAATATTTTTTATTTTACAATAAAACACAATGGTATTCTATATGGTATCATAAACGAAGTAAATAAAGAGAACATGCTCTCAGCAAAATAATGCAATGAAGCAACTCCTTATTTTTTTGTTCCTAACAATGGCTGTATTTAAAAGTTTTAATCGGGGCGCACATCGAAAGACTATGATGCTACGCTTCTCAGCCTTAAACTTAACTCATTAACCATTGCTTACATTTCCTTCTTTTGTTAACATTATTACATTTAACTAAAAAGCGAATACTGGATAAAACATATCGCTCTCTACAATAAGTTACGACGCGATAATGACACATGATCGGTTTTAGGAGTCTTAAAAATGCTTCTTATCTGAGGCTAGATATTTTGGTGCTTCATACCCAAAATTACAAAAAATATTGGAGAGATTTTTCCTCTCTAATGAGGTTGTATAATGCTGTGGATAATACTACTTAATTGATACTATTATTTTCACTAATTTTGAACTGAAATACATGCTCAGCTTTTAAACTTTTTTAGTATACCTTCAACTTATTTGTAATGCCGAATTTGCAAGTACAGGGCGGGTCATTCAAATATAGAAACTATTTACTAGAACAAACAACTATTGTTAGAATAGAGCAATTATTATAAGAATATTTAAAAGGGGTAGACTTGTTACAGATTTCAATACTAAGCATACATGTTAGTAATTAAAGTACAGTGTGGAAAACTCTTAATCGTAACACGGTTGCATAAGAGTATCTATGTAACGCATAGACGAGACAAGTGTACGTAAGAGGTAGAACAATGAATAGGCAATATCCTTTCTGGTCCAGAAACTGCGTCCGGCCTAGATGTGCATGCTGGAAGTGAAAGTGAGCTCATTGTTGTTGTGGTGACATACTGTATGCTGCAAAGCTAACACACAGCAAGTATTTCTTTTACAAGGATTTTTGTGCTGCCCAGAAAACAAACGTCCAGACTAGTATCTCCTTTTCTTAAACTAGTGAGCGCCTTGTTTTATGAATATGAAGCGGTGAAACATTTGCCTTGGACTCTTTGATTCTCAATATATTAAGAAAATATGCGGTTTCCTCGTTAAAATAGGTGGTTTTTCATTTTAGTTGCTCTAGTGTTCTATTCTTATAGTCCCGCCCAGATTTGCCTTGGTGAATAATACAATCCTGATACCCTATCGCACAGCCACCTACCGGATCTTATTATGAATCTTATTCATTCAGGGACCTAATTACGCACACAAAAAATATATGAAAATCAGCAATTAGCTCTTACAGTATATAAATATATAATAAACTAGACCCCGCCCAGCTTCACTTGGGTGAAAAATAAAAGCCACTGAAACACGACAGTAGATTCGAGAGTAGACGGAAGATAGTGCCACATCTACTGGGTCCAATTGTATTTTCAAACCATTCAGAGACCCACTCAAATACAAACATAAAATTTCATCCAAATCGGTCCAACCATATATGTGTTGGTGGACTGACAAACACACGTACATAAGGTTTATATTTTAAGATATATAATTGATATTACGCCGGCCTGGTCAAGTGGTCCGAAGGTAAGATAAATATGACTCATTTATAAGTCGTTATGACATATTATAATTATCCTCATCACAGCCTTCGTCCATCCTAACATGAATTGTTCACAGCAGGCTTAGTCACAAAAAAAAATAACAATAATAATACAATTACAAATTGTAATCCGCAACATGCTTACGCAAACATGACTATTTGTATTTAACCTACTTACTTCCTTGAATGTCCTATTTCCTATGTATTATGATAATATTTTCATGATAAATGTTATATTTTCTGTTGATTAGTTACCGGTAATATTAATTTAAGTGTAGAGAGAACAGGCGCTCTATTCTCTCTACCTACCATGTTAGGGACTCGGCATGATGATATTTATGAAGATCAAGTAGAAGTTATCCAATCGTTTTGCTTACATTAGTTTATTTAATACAATATTAATTGTAGAAAAACGTACAACGACGCTGCCGGTGAAATTACTTTTCCAATCACAATAGTTCTCATGATCATCACCATATCATCACGCCAAGTCCCTAACAGGGTAGGCACAATAGTTCTCGCTTCCATCATATATGGTATCATGTCTATGCAGTTAGATATTGTAAAAGTACTATTAGTAACCGTGTGGTGCTGATGCCACAGAATAACGGTTATAAGACATTTGCCGACAGGCGATTGTGTGTTGTGTGTGCAACGAGGTGGATCGGTTTGACGGCTCGTTCCCATGCTGAAACTGTACACTGCCGCTGCCGTTGAGGCTGACTGGCGCTGGAGTTCAACGCTTACCTTCCTCGCATCATTGGACCTTATAGTAAGTACATCTAGTCTCACCTTGACGCTTCAAAGAATTCAAGACTATGGAAGATTGGACGGTACCTGAGAAAACAGCACACACGATTTTTTGCTTTTTTTTACTGTTTGAATTATCCACTGTTCCATAATGGATATTGTGGATGTAATTTATTATGTAATCATGTAATTGATGTTTGACAACTCCAATTGGTAGTACTGATTAGTAGTGGGAAGTCAGACAGACATCTGGTTAATAATCCGCACTTTACTTAGTAAATTTGTATGTTAAACGTACCTATTAATCAATGACATTAATATTTATGTATATCTGTTTTCATTTGGCATAATTTTAAAACATAAATGTAATTCATAATTCAACAATATTTCGAAAAAATTACCATATGCCCGTCGGTCAATTTATCTATTTTTTAATAGTTACTACTTTAGAACTTAGCAAGGAGATCCCCTGCTAGCTTCGAAAGTATAAAACATTCCATACGGAACCATCGAACTTAGCAGCGGACTGTGTCTTTCACACATAGGTACCATTCAGCGCAACCTCTGCTAACACTTAGTTAGTTAATGGAAAACTCTAATTTAACTTTGCATTATAATGACAAACAAAGGCGCTTAACAAGTCATAGTGTCCTACTCAATATGTATCTGCCTTCAGTCAGCAACATGAACGTATTGCGCAAGTATGGAAATAGCCACAAATGCCACGCTCTTTGTTTGCAAGGATTGAACTATATTAAGTTATTTTACTGCGATTGTCATGCTAAATTACGGCCATTTATTTTAGTGACTAATGTAACTCAATATGTTATAATAACTTGTAATTATACTAGTGCTTATGGTTATTCAAACTAAGTGTGTTCAAGAACTTGCAGCTTATAAAAGAATCAAGAGATAAAAGAATCAAGAATTATATGAAAGAGTCGATTAATTGGTTAAAACTACGCCGTAGCTTTAAGTTCCTAGATTTTCCCCTGATACATACGCTTATTTATTTTCAGGATCGTTTCTTTTATGCTCTTTCAGATGTATGCAGACTTCCGATCCCTAAATCAATATAAAATATTTTTTCTTAAGAGCTCTTCGTTTCACCTGTTGACCGAGGCCTGAACCTGTAACCCCTTTACTTTACGTGACTTTATAGCCATGATGGCCATGTAGTCCTCTCATGTAGCTCTTATAAAGCAGTGTCAAACTAGTGATTTTTAATGAACATTTCATGATCAATGTTACAAAGAAATATACATTATAGGATTTGTAAAGTGACGAATAAATATACGAATGAGAAAGTTCTAACTAAAATGGCAAATGTATTATATCCGCTTGTTTTTGCAAACGCGTTTTATACGAGTACAAAACGGGCGTATATCTAATTGACACGTTAATGCGACGGTTAAGAGCCAAGGTGACCCGGATCAAGAGCTATGATATCATTTTGATCAGGGACCTTACTATGACGTGCTTTTGCTACAATTATTCGTTAGTGCGAAAAAGACAGATTAATAGGCGTATTATAAATATGTCCCGCTCGTACTCTTAAATAAGGATGCTTATATCACGTCGTCGTACAGTCACTGGTCAGTTGATTAGACTGCGAGTCATTGTAGCCGTGGGATATTTGTTTTTTTCTCCGACTAATCTTCGGAAACCGGACTGTATTTTGTAATACTTATTACATTAAAATTGGAACGTTTCTTTCTTAATTAATTTAATTTCCGCCGTCGCACCAAAAACCGTTTGAATATGTTAATTGAAACGATTGCGAACAAATGATTCCCATGCTTATTATGGCAGCTCGCCCAAGCGAATTGGACACGTCATGTTAGAGGATCATGCTGTAGGTGTGTTTAGTGTTCATTCGGCTAAATCAAATACTCAAAACGAAGCATAAAGGTCAACCCACAATGTGTAGCCTTGAATTACGGCGCACCTCCTCTGTTACACATTGAATACTTATTAACAGGATAAATAGACAAATAGACGGTCGTGTACTGCAACTACTGTATATGGTTTAATTAGCATTGAGATCAGATTTTTTAGAGCTTCCATCAAATTCCCTTTTTAGGGCAAATTATTTAGAGCTCTATGGTAGCTCTGAAGGTTGTTTGTGAGTAAACAATTACCTCGTAATTATTTTTCCCAAGCAAACTATGTTTGAGCCCCAAAAGTATGTAATTACTGTAAATATATCCCTTTTACGCTATAATAATTTCGTTAGGTACATCAGCAGTGTCCTAAGAGCCGTGGTGATATGAAAATGTTTTCCTGTGGTTGTTATTATTAATTTTATATATTAATATTTTGACAAGCTCGCAAGGCAAGCGTTAAACCTTGATTCTGCCTACACACCTACGGGACCCACAAGAAACCGCATTCAACTACAAGCTAGTATCATGGTAAAACTTCGCAGATGGGTCAAGACTACCTTTATTCGGAAACAATAAGTATGAGCAGGCCGGCTTAGGAATCCTAATCTTACCACACTTAATACGCCCTTTTATTATTCTTTGCTGGACATGTGTGGAAAGGCATGCAATCTCTTAGAACTACTTGAGTAGCGAGATGTTTATTTTGTTAAACTTGCAACTGGAGGCGGTGAGAAGTGGGCGTCCGAGAGCGTACTTCAAAGAGCGTACGCCACATTTCATATTACATTCTTAGGAACGCATACAACACTCATCATGGAGTCTTTTGATGCTGAGTACTTACAATACATACATATCATGACGCAGAGTATCTCACGGGGTACGCAGAGGGCATAGAGCTACTACCACGCTTATAGGCCTTAGAAATATATATTTACAAAACATTTATTAGTTTGCATTATAAATAAGGGAGTTTCATTAATTTGCTTATGGTTTGTTGATGTAAGGAAATTAATGTTTTTTTTATTTGACAAATTTGTAGCCTTTCTGCATACCCTAACTCTCGTAGTGTGTGTGCCTCACGCTAGAGTCAGAGACATTGTACACGATTTATGTATGTAAATACATCGCTTCGTCTTTAGTCTTTGTGGTTATATACCTTCGAAATAATAATCAAATTGTAGTATGTACTTTGAATCGTTTAATCGAGGCCTTGCTAGAGTCTCCTGTTTACTTATAGCTGGAGGCAAAGTATGTTAATATAATCGTAATTCCAATTGTTGTCGGCTTCCGTACAACGCACTCGCGCCGGAACAACACGAGCAGGGACTTTGGCTTAAAACAAAGCCGTGTTTACTCACCGCACTTAGGTACCGTGAATAAAATACGCTTGCAACCTCTAATGAGTACATCGACCTTGCAACTACCTTATATATTTAATATTAAAATACATACTAACGTATATACTTACCGTACCGTGACTCTCGTTTCATTTATGATTATTACAATCTTTTACGTTTGTACGTAATAATTTATGCTTTTCATTAGGTGCGAACGACTTCGTCTATAACCGTTTGGAAGGGTTTAAACAAATAAACTATCGCCCACAACCACCGCTCGTGCTCCGGAGTCAAAACATTATACAGAGCTACCATTTTAATCTAATCATTAATGCTTCGCTGAAACTTCGATATCTCACGGATATGTTTTTTATCGCCATAAAAGGCGTACTTATAAATTCCCGGGTATGTGACTACTATTCCAATGCTCGTCGAAATCAGTTCAGCCCTTGTGCGAGTGCATAATAAAAAACCAACCTCAAAATTCCACGGCTACAATATTGGAAGGGCTTGGGTAAAAACTATTTAGTATAGTTGGTCTGTACACACTTATCTAAACTAATATTAAAAAGAGGAAAGATTTGTATGTAAGTATGTTTGTAAGGAATTGGCTCAAAAAGTGTTGGACCGATATTAAAAATTATCTCACAGTTTGATTGCCGCATTATCACTGATTAAATTATATGGTGGCTATTTAAATTGCAAGAAAAAATATTTTTTATGCCAAAAAGTTTAAATAATAAATCTCCACCCGTGGAAAGCTGGGACGGGCCGCTAGTGTCATTATAATAACAAAAATGGGACACTGATCTTCCTGCGAGGATGTATTAAGGTAAAAGCAAGACATTTCACTTGGAGATTTATTTACATGCATTTACATACATACCGCCGGGGTGGCCGAGTGGTTTGAGCAGTTGCCTGCGACGCAAAGGTCGCAAGTTCGAATCCCGACTGTACCAATGAGTTTTTCTGAACTTAAGTACAGTGATTAGTCACACCACGAGCTTAACGGTGAAGGAAAACATCGAGAGGAAACCTGCATACGTCTGAGAAGAAATTTAAAGGCTTATGTATAGTCGTGCTGGAGTAACGGCGATGGACTCGCCAGTGGGTGTGTGGGTATTACCTACGCACCTCTGCCTACCCCTTCGGGGACCCTTGAGGGAAGGCGTGAGGATACATTATTATAATATATATGTATATTATATTATATTACATACATTTAAATGATGTGTGGTGTATTAGATGAATCTAGGTCATTAAAATTTAAATATAAAAGTTCTAGCTAAAAGTTACCTCCCGTGGCTTACAAAACAAAACACTATATTAGTCATAATAATAACACTCTGTGATGTGAAGGTAATGCACGCATAGGGCAAGCCGTTACGACATGCACTCGGGAATCGTGCTCGTGCCCCTTCCAGGCGCACAGGAAACACGCACGACCAACGTACCCCGACCATTAAAAAAAAAATGCCTTATACAAACAACAGGTCAAGGTAGCCTACTTAGCTTAAGCCTAGTTATGCTCATTTACATTCTTTCGGTTGACAACTGACGGACTTCAATGCACATTAATCAATAGATATAATATACATGCATACATCACCCATCTAGAGTCCGAATGCATTTGATATTTGGTTATTAAATGAACCTATTTCTGTTTTAAATGTAAGTAGCGAAGTACATTTATCAGGATTAAATTTATATAGCTTAATATAGATACATAAAGAGGTAGAGTTTTACAATAAGATATTAGAATCAATATTTTAAAGTGTAAATTTGACTCGGGTGAAACTGGGGAGCAAAGTCAGTGTTTTAATATAGATATATATATATGATATGATATGATATGATATGATTTGATAAGAGTGTACGTAATTAAATAAATTGTATTGCGTAGAAACTGGATCAAAAATTAACAAAGCGGTATATACATACATGCACTAACACTACCTAGCGTCTAATTAGAAAGCTTCAAGAGTTGAATGTGGTGAATGGTTAACAGATAACGACATCTGATAAAGGTGAAGACATAAAGATAGTATTTACAAAACCCTATCATTAAGCCAACGTTATTATGTCGAAGGCAGCCTTGCAGACGCCGCTGCACCGTGTCGTGTTCCACAGACGGTGTGGGCTCACCTACACTTTTTTGCCTTGACCTTATCTTTCACTCGTCGGTATATTACACGTATAATGCCTGCTAAGTTTGAATTGAACAAACTTAAATAAATTTAGTGTAAAAAAAAGTCTTGCCAATAAAAAGAACAATAGAACAATCTTTAAGTATCGTTAGAAAAGTAGGAAGAATTTAAAACAGGTATTCGTTGGGGCTGTTTAAAATCATTCAATCCTCTCGGTTCAATGGTTTCTTTTGGATAGTTCCCCGGGGAGACGCGCCGCCAGGTACACAAACGCGATAAAAGGTTTTTTTTTGTTTCTACTTGTCTCTTGGCTCAGGTGTTATGTTTGTAAAAATATTCTTTATTCCTAAGTTAATTAAACCGATACTTGTATACATACGAAATTAGTTAATTTATTATTCGTACGACGACTCTCTTATAGGGTAGGCTCAATTAAAATAAAGATGGTAATTAATAAGAATCACGCCTTCCCACAAGGTTCCCGTAGGCGAATAGGTAATATCCACACACCCACTTTCCGCTAGACATGTATTTGTCAACTTTGTAAATAATAATAATACTTACTTACTGATTGTAATGTATTTTGATATTAAACAGTATTATTCATAAAAGTGACCTGATAAGTTTTCCAAGTACCTAGCCAATGTATAAAATTTTGTGACGCATAAATGCGTTATCACAAAGCATAGGTGTGTATTTTAGTGTAAACAATAAATAAACGGAACTTGCTACATGATAACTGTAAATATTAGCACCTTCTAACATTCCAACGATTTCAGTTATTTCGAAACAATAAAATGGCATTTCACCTTTATGGATTTTCTACAATTATTATTCGTGCTGTAACGTGGTATAAGTAATAAAGTAAGCTAATTGTTTATCCCTTGTCTCTACACCTTTAAATATTCCATCTCTGTCACTCAACTGGGTTTCTTCTCACTTTGCAGCTGAACCCCATTTATGGGTGTACGGACAGCATAAACAATTTCTCGAGCGGCGCGCGTAAATTTGAGGTTATGTTAGTATTAATCTGTCATTCGTTATAGTCGAACGTGCCGTCGACAGCGAGTCGCGTCGCTCCGGGTCGCGTGTGCGTGCACTCGTTACCGATCAATATTTAGTACACTAAGTGCAGTACAGACTGCAGTGCTCGTGCAAGCGATTTGTGACATGTATAAAAATAAAATTATACAAAAAATTTAAATAACCGTCACATTCCAGTTTTTAAATTAACGTTCGAATCGTTCATACTTTCTCGGATGAATTCATTTTAAGGTGCGTATGCAGTTATTGTATTGTTAAAAGTTTTAACATTAATGTATAAATTTTATATATGCTTATTTATATTTTATGTAGCTATGTAGTATAGTGTTTGTTAGGCTTTCCCAATATTTATTGAACATCGAAATTGTTATTGTTCTCATTTCAAATTTGCTAATTACTAGGTAGATATTTGTACAATTAATTTCTTATAAACAGGCGATAATATAGATCCCAGGTAGTTAGTAAGGGTTTACACTTTACTTCTACTCCAAACACGGATGTACTTTCCAAAGTTTGCTTTGTGTTTTGATCAACAGCATCAAAGTATGTTAATTAAAATGAATGGATGTTAATATCCTATTTAAAGCTTTATGTGCCGTCAGCTGAAAGCTGATAAATGAATGCATGAAAAATGTTTATAGAAGAACAGCACTCCATCGTACGTTAGTTCCTGCGTCTCCCCCAATACTTTGAACCCTCGGTCGCCACACTTCGGTAGACGCACCAGGAACACAATGCGTCTATTCCTATCCTTATTGTATTTGAAATAAGAGCTATATTACGTCAGTGTGTAGACAGGGGTTATAGCAGCAGACGTCAGTGCCGGCGTGCATTCATTCCGCACCCTCTGTTATATTACTTGTATCGTACCTATGCATGTTGCGGTTCGTATCCTTGCATCAACCATTAGGCGATTAATCCCTTCTTTGTTATCACACAAATTGTTATGCAAATTAAATTCAATGTAGCGTCGCACTCGTTCTCAGCCTGCGATAGTTGCGGCGTTGAAAAAATTAACTGAACTCGGAAATATTGTTTTGCTTCCACGCTTCGATGGGTTGTAGTTAAATCCTCAGATCATTACCCGCACTTCAAAAAATCGTATCACCATGATGTAGTTTACACACTTCTGTCTGTAGCTATTAATACAGCCTAAGTAGTTAACTGTGGGTGGTCTTTAGTTAAAAGCCCACGAAAATGTCTTCTCTCGAGAGCCTTCTAGGAATAACCGCTGTTTCATTGGAACTGCTTTATGTCAAAACAGTATTGGTTGTACAACTTCTCCTTGATGTTAAATCATTCATAATATTAAATCATGTCAGCGGCACATGTTTTGGGTTTCTCCTTGCTCGCCCAAAATGGCAACTGGGGTCATTATCGCAAACAAGATCCTCCAATTAAGGACACCGATAGTGGGCTAAGAGATTAGTTAGCAATATTATTGAATGCCATACCTATACAAAATCAATATTTTCCAAGCTTTGTTTCTTTCGTAACAGTAAAATTTTAATTCCATTCGACTCGGCTTGCATGCGTTAGGCAAGCGATCGCCTTTAAAACCACAGAAAATCGAATCACATTGAAATATAACTTAGTCCGACGATATTTGTTAAGTGTTTGATTCCGATCTAGTTAAGCAATTACAATGAAAAAGAGATATACTAGTTACATTACTGAGTTAAAATATATAAATCCTATTTTATGTATATACCTGGCTCCTTATGTGTAGAGTTCCCTCAAATACCCCTATTCTATGTAAGGTTTTGTAGGCTGGCTTAATTTGTAGAACTTTACAACGGATATTTCAGTAAGCCTTGACCTATTCATTGAACTATTGAATATAACTATAATTGTGTTTAGACGTTTTATGGCATGTAACCTTTGAATGGAGTTCAGTCAAGTCTCGCAATACCTGTTGCTTGCAGTCTCAATCACGAAAATCTAAATAACTTTTCAGTGTATAATTCAAAACAAGATATTTTTTTTCTAATTATAAGTATTTATATGAGTTTGGTTTTATAGTATAAAATATATTGCCAATAGATATTAAGCCATCAAAAATGTATTATTGTTCTTCTGAATTCATGTTTTACTTACCCGTACAGTTCATAACTTTTATGATTTGGCTCGAGATTAATAATAACCAATTTACTTATTAATTGCACCTCTGCCTACCCCTTCGGGGACCCTTGTGGGAAGGCGTGAGGATATATTATTATTATTATAATTAACGTGGATTACCAACAAGAAATATATTAGTACCTAAAAGTACATAGAAAATTTAAAAACCAAATAAGTAATATGTACGTATATCCACGATGATACCGCAGTTAAATAAAGTTACAACATACATTAATAATACATATATTGTAATATCTAATAAATATTTAAGGGTGTATTTAATTCAATAGAATAAACTGACCTTTTTCAGGTCAATTCTAGGCAAAATTTTCCGATCTATTAAAATAACATTTAGGAATAACAACTTCGATCTTATTTATATTATATGGCATTCCTTCTAGACAAACATAAATAAACAGTACCGGAGATAAGTTTGTCACATATTCCGGGTCTCCCACGCCTCATAATGAAGCTGGCTGACAATGGCGTCTTTTAGTAACCGTGCGTCATGTGAGGGCTTTAGATCAACTGTAGCCTTATTCGAGATATGATGCTACAATGCTCCACTTGTAGCCTCGTCTTATAGGTTTCGTTCCCTAATATATCTTAAATTTGCAATATCACGTCCGTGTAAGCAACAAATTTTAATTATATTATGATTTATAGAGTCTAAGTGTGCCGTTTCAGTCCACTGAATCCAACAAAATATCATCAAAATTGAATTGCTGATAATAATTAATTTACCGACTATTACCATTTTCTTTTTTTTTTATTACCTCAATAATTTATATGTGGTTTAATTGAATAAACATCTTCCGTTTTAAAAAATATACTTAATCTGATTTATATTAATGCTATTTGTTTTGCTACTATGTTCCAACGATGATAAAACAATACAAGCTAATTACAAATACATATTAAGGCGACGATACAGCTAGTTCAGAATATAATATAATTTATTTTTACATAAAATAATATTATAAAAGTTATTGTGGCAGAAATCTCACATGCTCAAAAGGTTTCTACAACGTCATTTAACTAGGTATTGAGAGGGATGTTTTTTGGATTTTTTTGCAAATGTAATTTAGTTAGTCTCAGTTTATTACAGAAAAGAAGACAGACAAATTCTTTTATTCCCATTACCTACGACATTTCCATTTCTAGATAAACTATCTCTTTGTACATACATATGTCTGTAATGTAAGTAAGTACGTCAGAATTAACTCTAATCAAAGTCAATTTATTTCATATGCAACTTACAGGGCAACAAACTCCGTACTTATAATAGTCATACCTACCAATAGAGTTACCAAGTAATGAACAAAGCAGCAGTTACATCATTACTATTTTCGTTATAACTGAGGAACATTATATCCCATTTATAAGAGGTTAAGGTTTAAACAGTAGGTAAATTTATACGATTTAGTCTGTGGTTTAAAGATAAGTGTTTTATTAAGAGCGGGCCGTGGTTTGTGGTTAATCTTCTGAAGTAGGAATATTTAGTTTGATAACTCTATTCCCTAAACAAACAAGTTTATTCCCGGGAGTTTTATGATACACTACACTAGTTGGGTCAACACGCACCCGGCTTCGAATGATCAGTATCAGAAGAACATGGTGATGATGAGCTGTCATAGCAATGATTATACAAATGTCCGAAAGAGATTAATTTATAGCTGAAATTAGGCTCACCTGTAAATTATGCCTTCTTGAATAATGGTTGCAATAATACATGGAATGACCCTATAATTTACATCGCTACACAGTATTGTAGTGTTTCCGATCCAGACGTATATTGAAGCTACTCTAAGGCCGGGTTCCCACTACGCCGGACCGGCAGATCTGCCGGAAACCGGACACCGGACCGAGTGTTCACATTACATCGGATCCCGGAAGAAATTCAGACAGTCAAGTACTTTAAGTTTTTGTCTTTATAGACGTCTTCGGTCTTATCCCACAGAACAGGTCTCTCTTGGACAAGCGTAATTAAAGTTTCTGCTTGAATATCCATGCTAAACGTCTACTTTTACCAGAAAATGCGAGCCGAATGACGTGAGTGGAACACGGGCGGGGCGAGGGGAGCACGAGCGGGGCGAGCGGGGGACAGATACCGGCACAAACTCGTTCACATTACTTCGGGCCCGGTCGTTCTACCGGCAATTCGTAGTGACAAAACGCTCGGTAAAAATGCCGGGCTCGGCAAAAATGCCGGACCCGGGATAATGTGAATAGCTTCATATAAATTGTACAGCCACTAGCCCTTCCGGCAGATTTACCGGCGCGGCAGATCTGCCGGTCCGGCGTAGTGGGAACCCGGCCTAAATAATTAAGTTTATGTAATTTTTAAATCACAGGAATACAGTGTCAAATTCATATCATACACACCATTGTATTCTATCGTGAAAAAACAGTCTTTGATGTATTAAGATTTGATGGATAAGAGTAAAATATTTTTATAACCAACAAAGCTGCTATAAAAAAGTGCAAACAAGCATATTGCTAATACTAAAGTATCATTTGACTGTTACTTATGACACAGCCCGTAAAAATTATGAATATCTGTGGCATCATTACAAGCACTTTAAAATGGCGAAATCCCATACGTTCCGTGTTTACATAGTACCTCCTTGTCGAAAAATAGCGCATTTCGGTCATCCATCACAGTGTCTTTTTACACCTATAGATGCATTTGCAGATAGCAGACTGATAGATACTTATTTGCAGATGCAGATAAGTATCTATCAGTGTTGCAATTTCATTACATAATGATAGAACATCACTTGAGTAGATCGTTTGATCATGTTGAATACACAGTTTTGTACAAAATAGTTTGTTTTTGGCAGGCTTTCGCTGTTCATTAATGTTTCGCACTATGTAAGTGCGTTTTTTATATATGTACAAAATCCAAATAAGCAATAATTATGCCATTAATTCCGCTTTTATGTTATTGAGGCTAAACAACCGTTTACGGCGTAATCGTAAATGCTAATGTGTATCCAAAGTTGAGTTTTTATTTGTTTATTTAGACATTTAAAAAGTAACAATTTCAATATTTTACTAGGTATTTGAAACCCACATATGCTAGATAAGGTATACTGGGTTCTAGTTTAAATATCCAGTGTATGTATGTGGGTGTTTGAACTACGTCCGTCAATGGCGTAATGGCGTACATACACTAACCTCAGACGAACATCAAATGGACGAATTTGAAATGGACTATGTTATGTGTTCATGAATTTACTGCATAATTATTATCAAAGAGTATCTTTTCGTTTTGCCGTGCAATTGCATCGAAAGAAATATATAAATTAATACGAATCAAAATCGACCTGTTTCTGCAATCACCGTACGTAGGTTATGTATTGTAAAGTGAAAACTCGGCTAATATATGAGCCCATTCTTAAAAATATATAACACTCCCTTAAACTTGGTTTTGTGGTAATTATTGAACAAGAGTTCAAAGAAATATTCAATCAAATAAATAAAAAGTAGGTACGTCTAACAAACAACCCTGAATCAATCCTTCAATTCGAAAAAAATAACTCAGAATTTTGTATAATATTGAGAGCGATCAACAATCCATTATTATTTCAATGAAAACCACTTGATAACAATTCAGATGACATCATTGCTCGGGGCGTTAGCCCCTTTCACAAAGACTTCTAATTCTATTGTTCTTTAGGCACTTCAATGGATAAAGGCATTTACAAAAATAAGTTGAAATTTCTAACCACGTATTTATTTTATTAGCCACCAGCCTATTCAAGGCACAGAGTATTTTTTTTCATAAAATCACCAGTAAAGATTGATTAACATGGAAATCAGTGGCAATTAATTCCATCTTGATGTTAAACATTGAAAATCTCCTGAAGTTTGTGCTCACGTCGACAAATATTAGAGTTTCAGTTTTCTTCATAAAGAAGTTATTTTAATATTTGTTCATAAAATAAAATTTTAAAGCGATTCGTATTCTAACATGAAAAATCCATCAAACTAGTACCGTTACGGCTAATATTGCTGTTATGCGAGTAACAATGAGGCGTCGTTATTAGCTGTTCTTGTGTATCATAAGTATACAATACTGTGTGACATAATTCGGAAGCTTAGTTTACACAGAAATGAAACTAGAGCATGGATTTCTCCTGAGAAAACTATAACAAGTCTGTAAATAATAGTAAGCGAAAGAAGTAATTTCCCAGATCCATTCGATGGGCTTAGATCTAGAGCGCGGGTTTCTAAATTCGATGGCAAACAATGTTATGATGAACAACAAAGATCCGGCATGATTGCAATACCGTAGCCGGCCTACTTGCTCACACAAATTATGAACAGCTCTATAAAATTGTCCATAAAGAATTATTCTGGTTGTTTGACCAGTGTTTGTTTATTTTGAGTCACAAGATAGTACAGATCTGTTATGTTACATCGCCATTTACACAGCTGTACTTTACTATGCTGACTAACTTCAAATATTTCGAATAACGAAAAATCGTTATTTTAAATTCATTCGTTACGTAAGTAGGTGCCTACTTCAACGATCAACCGCCATATTATTATGTCATAAATTCTGTAAGTTATGAGTATTGCAAATTGAAATGAAGACAAGTATGTCATAGTAAATGCTCATAATTTTGAACACTTGATTAGTTTGCCATGAATACTTACGAGACCAATTTCAAGAAAAGTTTACTGTTTTAGTGCATTACTATATTAATATCTAAGTTTTAAGTTCAATAAAGATATTCTATACTGAGGTAGCCGAGTGGTTCGGATAGTTGCATGCAATGCAAAGATTGCAAGTCGTAATGCCAGCCGTACCAATGAGATTTTCTGAACTTAAGTACAGTGATTAGTCACACCACGAGCTTTGCGGTGAAGAAAACGTCGAATGATTAAGAAGAAAAACAAGATCGTATAGTTCTAGTAATCTATAGTGAATAACTACATTATGTACTTTCAACAAGACCAACTTCGCATTTATCTAGCTTACTTTTTTATAGTATAAAACTGATATTTATATCTATTTTAAGTATAAACATGGTAAAGTAACAGTAACAACGCATCGAGGTATAAAAATACGTTACAATAATTACGCAAAACGAGTGAGGTTTATTTCCATAGTAATTTTTAATCAATAACTAAGTAGGTACATTGTGATTATACAGCTTTAAATTCGTCGAATATAGAAAGGTTGCTTAACAGTTCAAGGTGAATGTGACATAGGCATGCTGTACACACTTTATGTATGAACAAGGCACAGGTCACATTCCCGAGGGCCCATTGTGCCACTATCGCTTTCATATTTACGCATAAATCTCAGGTCGGTTGATATGTGTAGGCGCTACATGAACACGAACCCGTTATATCATTATATACCTTCTACATAATATCTATTTTACGATGCAGTGTCTCGCATATCTTGGTAACCAACACGAATTTCTAAGACTAGAACAAAACCCTAGATTTATTGCACGGCCATAGTCTAGCGTCGCAGTAGCACGCTCATTTCCGCAGTTGCTTACTGGGTTTTGTAGTCCAATCTTATTACAACACAGATACGTTTTTGGTTGGTTTGGTTGAACAAATATTGTAGGGAAATAAATAAAATATGATACTTGGATTTCAGTCTGTACAGCTGTACATTCCATGTCGATGATTACGTGATTAAATTTCGAGAGATTATTTTCACTGGCTAAATTATATCATTTATATATTTATCTAAGTATATATATACATACCTTCCCAGCTGAGCCAATTCACGTAAAGAGAAAGTACATATAGAATCTACACAATGGCATGAATCAGAACTTTTCTAAATTTGAATTTCCTGGTGTGTAGCATATAGAATCTACACAATGGCATGAATCAGAACTTTTCTAAATTTGAATTTCCTGGAGCATACAATTTTGCGGACATTCTACGTCTTTTTTTATACATGATTGACCTTATTTTAAAATAAATTAAACGTATACTGTTTTGCTCTATCAACCCGCCGCTTAGACTCACATAAAATGAGCAACGAAATGGACCCCAATATTAATGGCTACCCACTTGAGTTCAAAGCGGCGCCGCGGGGAGAATACAAACGATACGCGCCCCTTACGGCTATCTGTTAACATGTGCTGTATGTTATTAAAGTTCAACTTTCAAGAGTCTACCACTAGTTGGATATTATAATGCATGACTTATTTATTTTATAAGGATGGCAACCAAGCTTACTGCTTGTGTCCTGTAATAAATATGCAAATATAAATTATAAAGTATCATTTTATAAGATATGCGAACTTAACAATATGACTTTAAATAGTAGTGGAATAATAATTTGATATCGTTAAACGACTTTACGTGTTTAAATTTAAAAAACAACAACACAATACAAAACCATAAAATAATGTTTAACAATCTGCAATTAAACAGTATATGACGATACGTGATACGTACCCATGAATGTGTAAATACTACCGTTATGATGGCATTACGCATTCGTCAGTAAACAGTTTTAGATTGAAATTAATTGCTCGTGCTGTTTATAGTGTCGTTTATACTTCCTTAATGTTAATGTGGTGCACGGTGTGTTCACCGGAAGATCAGTGACCAGTTTGACACGTTGCACAGCTGAGGCCCGGCGCCAAATTCGGTCCACAACGGTACTGCGCTCGCAAAAATTACTGCCTGTTTCCGATGTAGCAGACTGTTGGACTTGTCAGCAAATGAGTACGGTATCGAGTAATAGGCCACACGGAACTTGATATCATTGACTATTACAACGGCAAATGTTTAATAGTTGTGAGATGCTACTTTTTCGATTTTGTTTGGTTGATTGGTTTTAAACCAAATTCCCCCGTTCCCATTTACCATAATGACTCGTGGAATACAAAACTTGAATAAATACATTCACTATTTCAATAAGTTTTCTAATTCGCGTTGTATAAACACAAAGACACCCCTCGTATATAACCATAAACAATATATATCTTCACGCCTTCCCGCAAGTGTATCCCAAGGGATAGGCAGATATGTACCAACACGTCCACCATATTATACTTTAGGTTCCAACTTGACAGATGTCGACTATTTTAGTTTGGTATTTGTAGAGTCCATATTTTAATTGCTCCCTAGATCAGACGCAAGCTTTAATTGCCTATAAAATTACTTTATTGCAATAAATTGTGTCAAGACTAAAGGTACCATTAACGTTTTATGTCATTGTAGCCATATCATAACAGCTTTAGCTCACGAACTGTTTTTATTACGTTAATTTGTGTACTATTGATGTAATAAAGTAGCAGTGATTGATAAGCACAAAATCAGACGGTAGTTATTTAGTATGAGGCGTGTGCAAGTGACCGCTACTGAGCGGATATCCTCAGCGGTGCAGCACACACGGAGAGGCTCCAAACAGACACGTGCCACTTCGTATTGATTCCATTTATAGAACACTTATGAAAGACAAAATAGATTTATTTAGGGCTAACGGTGTTTGAAGGAAGGAAAACATCGAGAGGAAACTAATATACCTCTGGCGGAAAATGGGTGTGTGGGTATTACCTATACACCTCCGCCTACCCCTTCCTCCCCCATGTGGGAAGGCGTGAGGATATATTATATTATATTATTATTAACGGTGTTTTCAGTCGCGGTTTCACCCTCGTCTATGTTTAATTGCAAAGAAGATTTTATTCTGCAATAAAAAAATATTAATTATGAATTAACCCTATGGGTTAATTTAACTTATTATCTACCTCTGTGCCAAATTTCATCCAATTTTGTTCAGTCGTTCTGATGTGATTGAGTTACAAACATCTAAATACGCCCTCATGTTGTTAACGATCGCATCCGCAGTTTTTGTTCTTTCGTTCAATCTTTGTCATCTCTTGGGTGCTTAAAAGTTGCATATTTTCGCTTCCCAGCTTGAAGCAATTTTCAGGCAGATATCAGAATATCATTCAAATACTTAGACATGAAAACGTAACAAACCGAGACACACATTCGCATAATGATATTAGTATGGATACTGGTGTAGTAAAGACTCATAAGCTTAGCTAGATGAGCTGTATGATGTGGGTCAGAGTCGTTATTAAGTTATGCAGGGCTCACCGGACGTTGTTGTTTGCCGACCCAAGCCCACGCTGTGTAGGAGTCGGTGTGATGGTGGTCAAGCCCATATTTAAACATTTTAAACTACGAGTCCATGGAGGCCACGTGGTTCGGTCAGTCGCCAGCAACGGAAAGGTATGCAGCCGCATCGAAGAGAAATCTGCATACGTTTGAGATGAAATTCGTAGATGTACATAAGTACAGTCGTGTTTGAGAAACGGCGATGGACTCTCCATCTTTCGTGTTGCACCCAACTCATCTTCGGCGAAAAGAGGGTGCTATTACAACTCTGACTATCCCTTGTCTTGGGAAGGTTTGAAAAATCACACCCCACCTTTTAATTTTCAGTCTATACTACGTACTTCGTTTATGGCAGTTGCCAGCCATGTCATATTTAAATCATCGGCATACTAATAAACACAGGTGCTTAACAAATTTCCATGCTTTTACTATAGGAAGACATAGATAAAAACACTTATACAGAATGATGTATAATTTTATTAAATACATAAAATATTTCTACCTAAAATATGAAGTTCTTCAAAAAATATCCGCAGTGAGGAACTTTAACCACGGCCGCCAAAAGTTAACATTATTGACTATTATATTTATTTTAGTGCATGTAGAAATCCAGTTTACAATTGTTACCTACACTATGTTTCAAATAAAAGCTTGTCGCGAGTGTTGTAATTAGTTAACATTTATATTTCTGATATAGATGTACCTACCTGTTGCTGTACTTCAAGTTTATTTTACGTTACTGCGAAACTAGTACACAGCTAGCTGTAAATAACAAATTTTCCCAGGAATAATAGAGCTGCTTTTAACTAGCTAAGATTAAAACAATCACATTCAGGGTCATCTTTTAGACATACATGGCAATTTCACTTTCCTTTGTCCATACTACATCCAGCTGTCTGTTTATAACATAGTAATATCTTCACGACTTCCCTCAAGAGGTATGTAGTAGGTGTACCTTCACACCCACTATTAGCCGGAGATTTTTCTTCAATCTTTGTTTTGCACGCAGCTACTCTACCATCACGGTTTTTAGTAGGACAGTTTTTCCTTTACGTATCATCATACGGAAAAGTACTATTATATAATATTATTTTGTTTTATATTCTACCGCTCCATAAGGCCAAATAAAATTGCATATTTAACGTAACACTTTTCCGTTTCCAGTGTGTCTAAGCATGGGCGCCCCGGCATGGGGATCACGCGGCGGTGGCGGCGACAGGCCACGGCTGCTGCGCATGACACCGCTTCGACACAGCTTTGCTGCCCCCGCCTCGCCGGCCGCCCCGCCTCAGCTGCGCACTCATGACTATGCTTCCGACGCAGACACTACTAAAAAAGGTATAATAGTTATCAGTACTTAACTCATGCAATGCTGTCTACTGTCAAAAGTAGGATTAATCGTCAAAGTCAGCTTAGAAATGAGTTTATTATTATTGAATGTCCCTTGAACGCTACTACGATACATTTGTAGATATAATGTTTAGGAAGAAGCACTGTAATTCAATAATAAACATTTGATATTATTACTACTGTATTAATAAAAATAAATCTAGAGATGTTCATTGTTTGGTACCTGTCCAAATTAAACTCAAATCTAGTACTGGTGACAAGTAATTTATTTAAGTCTGTGTTTTCTCTAAATCCATACCCCACCAACTGGCACCCAGCGTGGGGCGTTGAGCTCTGCTTACTGCAATCTGCGTGATTGAGGGTTCATTAGCAATACCATCTAACAACATTAGCATTATATACTCATAATAGCATCTGAGTAGGCGCCATGAATCAATAGTATATACAGACACTAAAGGTACGTCTTCGGACCGACCGCCGCCTTGCACCGCACCCACGTGTATACATACATAGCACCTGCTAACAAGACGTGTATCATTTTAACTTCCGCTTCACTTATATTTGGAATTTCTTTTAGTATCGATATATGAACGAGCCCGTTCGATCTTCGATTAAATTTACATTTCGAATTCTCATTAGACCCCATTATAACCAAATGCTAATTTATTACCACTTTGATTGAACATACATATTTGTAAATTTTCATAAATTCTATTAATATATCAACGCAAATATTGTTTTCTTTTCAGAAGAGGGCTGGAACGCGAATTTATCACAGAGATGGCGTAAGTTACGGCGGCGATGCTCCAAATTGCGTCCTGGATCTGGTAATCGTGAGCCCAGTCCTGTGCGGTGCTCCCCGTCGCCTCCGCGCCCCCCACAGCACTGCTCTCCGGCACCACCATCAAAGCTTTCATTCCGACACCGTGGTAAAGTGTACACCACTGCATCATTGCGTGTCACCAGTGGTGCACCAGACATACTGCGAGCCCTAGGTAAGTTAGGCGGAGGACTGCGAAGAAGGGCTCTGTCAGCGCATGATGTTCTTGCTCCGCCACAACAGCAACCCTCCACTTTCTACGTACCCAGTCCAACAGCTGTTCGACATCCACCGTCACCTTCACCACCAAGGCAATCATCAACTTTAAGAAGGAGATGCAGTTCCCCTAACGTATATAGAGCTAACAAAGCCTCAGCCGCGCCTAGGGACCGGAAGCCTCTTATAGGACAAGAAGACGAAAGTCGAGATGTGGTAGATTATAACTATGTACCTGAGAGGAGAAAGAATAGTGCAGAAGGCCGAAGTCGCCGCCCTTATAGTGAGAATGTGGAATTAGATGTTCCCTACAGAAATGGGTACAACCGTCTGGTTTCCGATGCGTCTCAAAGATTGTGGGAGGAACCTTATAGACTCCCGCGCGTGCAATCGAGGCAGGAACCTATTCAGCAGTTACGCAATTGTGTTGCCGAGTTACGAGTGAGTGCGACCCCAAGATCTAGTCGACCACCGCCTGCACCACCCACATCGGGACAACAGATCAGCAAACGACCACCAGCACCCGAGCCTCGAGACACACACATGTTCGAGGTAAATACTGGCAAGGAATACACATCGTCGAATGAAAACCTACATACGTTTGACAAGAAATTCATAGACGTACATATGTATACATAGTTATTCCTCGCCACCTATCACATTGGTACCTAAATATATCTCCAGCGAAAGAGGGTGTGTACTACACAACTTTATCTACACTTCGGGGACCCTTGTCCCTTGGGAAGGCGAGAAGATAAACTACTATACATTACTACACTACATTACTTTTGACAGACAGAGAAAACTTTTTGAGTTACCTGTACTAACTTATTTCTACTTGTGTTACTTTTCAGGTGAGATTTACAAAATCAGCTGGCGGAAAGGGCTTGGGCTTTAGCATAGTCGGCGGCCGGGATTCACCGCGAGGCGACATGGGAATCTTCGTTAAGACCATTTTCAATAATGGTCAGGCAGCTGAATCCATACTTCGAGAGGGTAAATATTTCTTCTATAATAAATTCAATTAAATATCTAAACCATTAACACAACACGCGACTAAGGGACAGACAGCTGCAGTTACATCTTAACACCTGTCTCTTGCAACTTGTAATTATGTAAAAAGTTAAAGGTTACGATGGGCAGGAAATAGCAGGGAAGTTTAGATAATCTCTTTTTAATATTTTTATGTATTAGTATTGGTATTATATTAATGCTGTTAAATTGTATTTCGTCTAAGTTTGTCTTCTGTTTTTGCATGCAGTTTTCACCCTTATTTAAGATGGCATTTAGCACTTGTAGGACTTCCATACTGTTTAAAATTACTTGTGATGAAGTACATCTTGATGTTGATTAATAAATAGACCATAAACAGTAAATAACTGAAAAACCTAGTTAGATATAGTATTTAGATTATATTTATAGCTACTGTAACTAATAACTGTATTGCAGATTGGATCTTGTTAACTTAACACTTATTCATATATTCCAGGTGACGAGATCGTGTCCGTAAATGGACGAGGCACGGCTGGTCTGACCCACGGAGAAGCAATAAGGCTGTTCAAAGATGTGCGCGCGGGGCCCGTGTTGCTGCGCGTTGCGAGACGAGCGCCTGCGCGCTGACTGCCGTGCGCCTGTTGCGGAGATCCGCATCAGGCGCCATATCATCGTGACATTTACTCTACTTTGTAAACTCTTCTAAATAATGCTATCCTAATAGCTTAGTTGCGCATAGTGAAGGAATCATTTTCAACGTTGGGTTTATGGACCTAATGATAATGAATATATACAACGGACCTGACAGGACAAAATACATAGCCACAACGGCATAGTTTAGGAAACCATTTATGAGAAATGGTGTTTAACTAATTTTAATACAGTTTAACTTTAACCACACGATTACGAGCAAGAACATTTAAGTAAAGGGCAAAACTGAACTTCTGAACAAGCTATTCAACTATACTACAAAAAATCTATAAAATATTACATGCTATGTAAATGGTGCGCATTGCGTCCAACATCATTCAAATGAAAAACTCAAAAGTAAGGTGTAAACAAACACATTCCGTCAGAAATATGTGCAAATTTATATTTTATTATACCTAGTCTCCGCCTACCTATGTGGGATACGGGTGTGAGCAAGTTTGTTAGACAGATTAAAAAGAACTTGAAGCTTAGCGTAAATGTCAACGTGACATTTCAATATACTATCAATACTTAGTAGGCATAGAGAAATGTAATAGAACATTAGACTTACAAAAGAGCTTTCTAAAGCTTCTCTTTAGACTAAAGACTTTATCTTACGCGCAGCATTTGTTCATGGTGTACAAATGGAAAGGCAACTATCGTCAGCAAACACTATCTCAAAAAATATATATTTTCTTTACAATTATTTGTATACATCGTATATAGAAACAACACACAATTCGATACAATTTGCTAAAATTGTCTGTGATATTGATATTCAAAGCTGTTAAGAAATAAAATATTATGTAAGTATGTTAGGTACGCTACTAACTTATTTTGATACTTTTACATTGTATTTTACATAAAAAAGCTAAATGATATTGTAAATATTTATTTTATTAATGAATACATTGTAGCCTTAGTATTTTTATAAATATATAGTGCCTAGTATTTGATGTAGATAATTTACCTGACGTTAACCAAACTGACCCGACTTAAATCTACACTTAAGTAACTTCCCATAATATTTAAAATAAACCTTAATGCTATCCCGTGTTTTTTATCATAACAATACATTCAAATTTTTAAAGAAGTAACACAAGAAACAGAGGGTAGAAGCATACACACGTAGGTATACCTACTACAAAATTTAAACATTTCATCAATTCTGCATAACCCTTCGGGGGCCTTTGTAGGAAGGCGTGAAGATATATATAAATTCATACAAAATGCAATATTCCTACTTTTTACGCTTACCATAAGCATCAGGGTTAACCAGTATTAAAAGTATAAAAGTAAGACAAGTTCCACAATGTAGATAGCTTCTTTTTGTGCTCCGTCGAAGGCGCTTATATTTTTTATTGACACTACCAAGATCACACTACAAAGCTATTGTATCACGATTGACGTGAGAAATATTACGTAGTTGTTAATGTATTTTTCGTATCAAGATGTTTTATTCAAAGCTAAGGAAATACAAGGTCAATACGAAATCGTTCATATAATTTCGGTTTCATTGAGCTAACTATAGGCCGAGCAAAATTTATATGAATAAACCGATTGCTTAATTATTGGGCAACCTACGGCATACGAGGCAAGCTTATAATCAGTGGCTTATTGCCAGTCAGGCGCTAGCTTGTGTATGTCCCGTGTGTGTGAAAGTTATTGGCCGAGCGTTCGTTCCAAGTTAGTCCTACCCTAAGCTAAATGACGTAGCTTTTCTATCATTTTAAACTTTGCTAATAAACAATTCAACAACGAATATTAGGTTAAATATAAGAGATACTTGTATAATTATGACTTTAGACGACACAAATAATTATTTCTACTGAGTATAGAATACAATCTGATGCCTGATAAATTGTAGAAAGGTCATTAAAAAACTCCATGAATGTCAAAACATTTTCATACACATGTATTTACAGTTACATCCTTTGGTAATAATAAACTGGTTTTACACGAGATTATTCCATCGGCAGTTCGTTCACTTCGAAGGCTAATAGCGGATTTCCAAAATTTGCTTCATGTTCCATACTTAGATAACAACTTGGATATAATATGATATTTGTACCAAAAGAGTAATTACGAAAACATTTCTGGCTTAGTTGGAGTCGAAACTCTAGGGCCGTGGGGACCGGATGCTCTTCATTTTTATAGGGATGTCTCGAGGAAACTCTTTGAGGCCTCCCGTGAAAAGAGGCTGGCGAATATTTCCCTCAGCGAATCAGCATTGCCATACAACGTGGCAATGCCGCTAGTCTTCTTGGCACCCTTCCACGTGACACAGATTTGGGTCATTTATTCTTTTTATAGTTAGTTTATATTTATTATTACTTTGTAC